>JAQZBX010083634.1:0-13363 GCA_029593785.1 Cabassous unicinctus | reverse complement strand
CACAGACCTGTTCTAAA
Source organism: Cabassous unicinctus (assembly GCA_029593785.1). NCBI lineage: Eukaryota > Metazoa > Chordata > Mammalia > Cingulata > Chlamyphoridae > Cabassous > Cabassous unicinctus. The sequence continues at coordinate 13,346 of JAQZBX010083634.1, read as the reverse complement.
GAGTTTATACATTGTCTACAGTTGATAAGGGAAGTGCCAGGATCCTAACCACCCCCCCCGGCCCTGGCAGAAACTGACAGCTTTAGGAAAATAAACTCCCCTCTGTCCCTAGTCCCCTTCTACCCTCCTCTCCCCCATTTTTCTCCATGGAATCCAGGACAGGAAGATAAGCCCTCCCCTCTGTCCCTTTGAATTAAAATTTATAACTCTAAACAGATAATGACTCTTTTCCTCCGTAATGGCCTTCTGCTTTTAGGAAGATAAGCTAACTTTGCTTCTCTGCTTTTGTAACCCTGCCAGCAGGCTTGCTCAAGAATTTGCCTGTTAGTGTTCCTATATAAACTTATGAAAATTGGAAAATGGGCCTCAAATATTTGGAGACTTGACTCTTCTTTGGGATCGTGCATAATAAAACTTTGTTCATCCGTACTCCCAAGAGTGCCATTTTGGTTTCTTTCTGCTGGCTGCAACACTTGGTTCCCTGACAGGGAAAGTCCCAATTGAGCCTCTGGCCTGGGGCTGACGTGTGCAGACATAGGCCATCTCCAAGTGAATGAGGTGGGTGCTGCTTGTCCTTTTGATGGGACCTCCTTCTGAAATGGTCCCCACAAGTCAAGTCCCTACACCCCGGCCTGACTCACTGGGGAGGTGGACTGAACAGTGCAAGAAGACTCCAGAAAGGTAAGACCCCGGGTGCCAAGTCCTCAGTTGGGCCCATCTCTGGATGGAAGAGGAGACTGATCACCTCCTGAAATCTTGAGTACCAAGATTCCAGAATATGGCAATCCCTGTGGGAGGGACTGCATAACCTCTGATTGACTGTGTGAGTGAGTGAGGATGGCAGAGGCTTGTGTCTGCTGTACCAGTCTGTGACTCCAAAGCTTTATGCTACAGAGCCCACATGTGCCCTAACCTGTTTTCCATGGCTACATCATACAGCATAACAGCCACTCCAAACTTTACCTGGGTACCTTAAGTAAGACGAGCCGAAGTCCTCACGAGAGATGTGTACAGGCAGGCATCAGAGTGATCTCAAAAGAGGCAAATGCTTCCCTTGTCTCTCTCACACCACCAACTCAGGGTGCAGATTCAACACTGTTAATCCCTATGGGAGGGACTGCATAAACTCTGAGTGACTGTGTGAGTGAGTATGGCAGAGGCTTGCATCTGCTGTACCAGTCTCTGACTCTAAAGCTTTATGCTATGGTGCTCATGTGGGCCATGACCTGTTTTCCACAGCTTCATCATACAGCATAACAGCCACTCCAAAATTTACCCAGGTGCCTTAGCTAAGATGAACCTAAGTTCTTGCAAGAGAGGTGGACAGGTGGGTATCTGAGTGGTCTTGGAAGAGGCGACCTCTTCCCTTGTCTGTCTTGTGCCACCAATGCAGGGTATGGGCTCATCACAGTCAAAACCTCCTGTATTAAACTGCATGCTCAAGATATTCAAGAAGAGTTTTCCCAGAGATTATGGCATCTGGATGAATTCTGGCACCCTCTGAACCTTATGTGAAGTAGAGTGGCCCACTCTTAACATTGACTGCTGCTTGGAAGGGAACTTGGATATAGCCAGGGTCTGTGCAGTGTGGCTGGTGCTCACAGGAACTCCTGGCCACCCCCATCAGTTTCCCTACATTGACTCTTTGTTGGAGATAGCTCAGACTCTGCCCCCATGGATTTGGTTGTGCGTTGGGAAAAAGGGACAGAGCAGGGTCTTGGTTGCACAAGCAATGGGGCTCTGGAAGCCAGTAATTCATTAAGGGTCCTTGGAGGAGGTCCCACCACCACCCCACCACCATATGCTCTGGCTGCTCTAGCCTCTCCTCCTAGCCCAGGAGTGCAGGCAGATCTCCCAGAAACACCCCCACCTTTGGTCTCTCCTAGCCCAGGAGTGCAGGCAGATCTCCCAGAAACACCTCCACCTTCGGTCCCTCTGGGAATATCGATCCTCTAGAAGGGAAGCCCTATAACTCCACTAGCAAGGACACTCTGGTTGGCACAACCCACATTACAGAAGCCCCTCTGTGAAACACAGGGTCTGGCCCAGATCGACAAGAATAGGACCATCCAACCTGGGAAGCCTGTATTACTACCAGTGCTTCACGACTACAGACCTCTTAAATTGGAAGCACCAAACCCCCTCCTATTCAGAAAAGCCCCAGGCCCTTATTGATCTCATGGAATCCATTTTCCAAACCCATCATCCTACTTGGGATGATTACCACCAACTCCTACTGACTTTGTTTAACATGGAGGAGAGATGACAGATTCTGTTGAAAGCCCAAAAGTGGCTGCAGGAGCAGGCCACTACTGGCATCTTAAACCCAGAAGTTTGGGCATGAGAAGCAGCACCAGAAGCCCAACTGAACTGGGACTTCAACACTGATCCAGGACTGGCTGCTCTCCAGCAATATTGGGAAGCGCCCCTTTAAGGGGTGCAAGAGGGGGCAAAATGACCCACAAACATGACAAAGATGACTTTAGTTACTCAAAAGCCCAATGAATCTGCAGGAGATTTCTATGAATGGCTTTGTGAGGCCTTCAGAATCTACACTCCTTTTGACCCAGAAGCTCCGGAAAACCAGAGGATGGTGAATTCCACCTTTGTTGAACAGGCAGCAATGGACATTAAAAGAAAGCTCCAAAAATTAGAAGGGTTCATGGGCATGAACATCTCTCAACTACTGGAAGTTGCCAACAAAGTATTCATCAATTGAGATGAAGCCACCGAGCAAGAAGCCAAGAAACAAATAAAACATCAAGCCTCCCTACTAGCAGCAGCCTTGGGAAATCCTGACACCTCCAGATAGAAGGGCCACCTCGAAAAGAAGGGAAACAGCAGATCAAGTTTCTAAAAGCTGATATTTCAAAAGTAGTTCAGGTAATTACTTCACTTTCAAAAGCCTCATAGATAATTGTAAAAGGGAGGCATAAAACTTGTAGAATGCCATCTATGTGCCAGATGCTAAAATGTGTATATCTGTGTGTGGTTTTGTGGGCATAAGTGTACTGACTAATATAGGGACCTAATATAAGTGACTAATAAGTAAACTTGTGACCAGAAGAAATATAAAAAAAGGGTTTAAATAATTATTAGGTGTCAAAGAGAGAAATGTATTCTATGTCGATAGAAGGAGCTAAATAATATAGAAAGAAGAATTTGCATAATCAAAAATGAGGAAAAAAGTGTATGTAGTCCATCACAAGTAATTCATGTTGGATCAATAATGTTATATATGATTGGCTATGATTGGAAGTGATGTTTTAAACATGGTCAGATAATAGAGATTTACATGCATGTTAGACAGGATTATGACTAGTGTGCAAGAAGCTTTGGTGGAAATTAAAGAAAATTTTCCCTCAGTGTGTGAAAAGTTTGAAAAGAAGCCCACCTGAGCAAGTGGTTTTACAAAAGCCTTCTCAGTGCCTTAGTTCAGAGGCAGCTACAGCCATCTGGAGTGGGGAGTAGATTAAAACCCCTGTCATTTCCTTCTCCAAGGGTCTATGTGGAGGACACCCATGTTTATCCATAAAATGTTAAACCTAAGGATAAACTGTAAGTTTTCATATCTGTGGCAATTTGTAACTGGTGAATCATAAAAGGAGAAAGATTATGATTTTAAACTAATCTATTCCTGTGGGTGTAAGACTTTGATTTCATTAAATTCTGTTGAAGGTCCTTTGATTAGATTACTTGCTAAGAATATTTGGGAGCTTTTGATTGAACTACATCAGTGAGGCATGACTCATATTTATTCTCTGCCTTCTACTGGGCCTAATAAATGATGCACAGAGCGATACACAGACACAGAAAAAGGGAGCTCTGCCATATTTGATCTGGCCATGTGAGGGAGGCTGAGAGGATAGCTGAAGCATGATTTCACCAAGAGGCTGGGCCCATGGAGCAGCTAAAGAGGAAAAGACCCTTGCTATTTTCTTGGTTGCTCACACCAGAGCTCCAGGAGCTGAATTTTTTAAGACGGTGAGCCAGAGGGGAAGGCTGATACCTTGGCAGAGATCGTTGGTCATCTTGCTTTCCCACATGGTAGCTTATTTTTTTGAGAAAGCACCTGTTTTGGCATCATGATTTGGGTTTTCATGGCCTTGGAACTGTGAGCTGTTTTCCCAAATAAACCCACTTTATAAAAGCCAACCCATTTCTGGTACTTTGCATCAGCAACCCTTTAGCAAACTAAAACAGAAATTGATACTGGGAGAGTCAGGTGTTGCTGCTGCAATTACCAAAATTACTAGAATTGTTTTATAAATGGGTAAGGGATTTTCTTTGGAGGAATTGTGAGATTCTTGATAGAAAAGACATAAATTACTTTTAAGAAATTTTTTGTAAGAATATGGACCCCAAATTATTTCCAATGAAGCCTTAAAAGGAAATGATGAGACCATTATTGGAAACTGGAGGAAAGGAGATCTTTGTTTTAAAGTTACAGAGACCTTGGCAAAATTGACTCCTGATGTTAGATGGGAGGCAGCATTTGTAAATGACAAGCTTGGACTTTTTGCTGAGAATATTTACAAAAGAAATGTGGAAAATGAGGCCTGGCTTCCCCATGCAGCTTATAGCAAATTGTGAGAGGAAATAGATATAATGAGAACTAAAATGCTTGGCACAAAGTAACCAGAGAGTAATGATTTGAGAAATTGCAGAAAACAAGCCACCAGAGGGTAGTGTCCCATGAGAGGACTTAACAAAACTTGGGACTCATAAGTCAGGATTGGAAATGCCATTATCCAGAAAGGACTTGTGAAAAGACTTACTGTCTGATGGCTTGGACACCTCTTTTCTGCATGCTAAACCAACAAGCATGTTTGTGAGATCTGTATGAACAAAACCTCTGTAAGCCTGGACTCAAAGGGACAGGGAGAGGAGAGATGGAAAAAAAGGCTTCAAGAAGAAAGCCATGGAATCTGAGGTCTGGAATTAAGAAATCTCCTCAGACAAGTACAGGTACCCTATCCATGTGTGTGGAAAGAGTGACTTTGCCCCTGTATTTGAAGATGGTGGATCTTCCAGCCCATTACTCATGGACAGTTTGGCCACCCCAGGCTACAGGGAGGGTGCATTGCATTCCCCAGTGGTTGGGGAGAGCTACATTGCCACCCAACTATTCTGGTGGGTGTGTTCCTGTATGCCAGAGATTAGGGAGTATGTTGCTGCCACCTCACTGTACTAAGGGAGTTGCGACTGTTCTCAATGAATGGGGATAGTTTGACCATCACCCCAATGTTCTTTGAGGGTGAAATCTAAAGCTCGGCCATTATCCAGGTGCTTGATAAGGGTGGAAACAGGAAACTGGCTGTTGGACAAGTCCTCATGAGGACCTAAGGAGAAGAAGACATCATTCTAAAGATAACTTGCAGACATTGAAATCTAATGGGGTATGGGCTGCACATATTTGGAACTGTTGGAGATATCTGAGACTTGTTTTTCCTCCCAAATTCTCTCTATGTTAATGCAAATATCTATCTTGTGTTTGCCCCTTGTTTTCTGTTGAAAGCAGATAACTTGTTTTGTAAGTGTCACAGGTCTACCGTCAGAGGGGACTTTTTACCCAAGAAAAACTGCATGCTTATAAACAATTTATATGAAATTTTGTACTTAGCATTGTTAGTGGAATGATTTAAAATTTTTGGAATATTATGCAAAATGTAGTGAATGCGCTTTGTATATGGAAAGAAAGGTCTTTTGGGGAGTCATAGGGTAGAATTGGTGGTTTGAATTCAGTCCCCAAAAGAGAAATATTATGTTTTTAAACTAACCTATTCCTGTGAGTGTGACACTCTGATTACATTAAATTCAGTTGAGGATTCTTTGATTAAATTACTTTATAAGAAGATCACTTTAGGGCTTTTGATTGGACTATGTCAGTGAGGCATGTCTCAGGATGAGTCTCTGCATTCTTTCTGGATCTGATTTAAACAGATACACTGAGAGAGACAGAAACATAAACAGAGGAAAAGAAAGCTCTGCAATATTTGATCCAACCATTTGAGAAAGGACTAGATGACTGCTCAAGCATGAAGCCTCCAAGTGACTGAGCCCATGGAGCAGCTCAAGAGGATATAAGTCCTGATATATGTTTCATAACTCACAGCTGATCTCCAGGATCTGGGCTCTGAGAGATAGTGAGCCAGGAGGGGAAGGCTGAGACCTCGGCAGAGATTATTGGCAATCTTGCTTCCTCATGTGGCAGCTGACTTTGGTGAGTAGGCTCCTTTTATGGTGCCTCAATTTGGACATTTCGTGGCCTTGGAACTGTAAACTTTTACCTAAAATAAACCACTTTAAAAAGCCAAACCATTTCTTGTACTTTGCATCAGCAGCACTTTGGCAAACGAGAACAGCATTCGTGGATTTCCATTCATGAAATCATCCTGAACCTTCATTAGAGTCACTGAAAATGAGTAATGTGTGAGTTCCATTCATGCCAGTATTGGATAGATATCTGCAGCTCTGACGTACTGCATGATTACAGATTAAACACAAACACACATGTACGCTTGCACACATATATACATACATATGTGCATACATATATATATATATATGAATATGCCTATTTTCTCTGTGTCTTAGTAGACAGTTCCAAAAAATCACATTATTTGAAACTACTTGGTCCCCCCCCTTTTTTAAAGTTTCTATAGTCTCTGTGGATTACAATCATTAAGAAGTTTATGACACAAAATTTGCAGACACAAGAAATCTTCTCACACAAAACTGTATTTTTTCCTAGTCAAAAAGTTTCACCCTGAGGGATCCTGGCCTGATTTTAAAGCTTTATTAATCTAAGCAAACCTTCCTCCATGTGTGTTTTGTGAAACTTGCCTGGGCTGCTTTGGCAGTAGCCCAACCTCAGAAGTGATCTGGTCTCAGCAGTTCCTAAGGAAGCCCCATTCCTTTGGCTCTGAAGACAAATTACAAAAGAAAGGAAAATGGATCCAAGTCCATCCTCCTTTTGATTTTTCCAGAGCTAAGAGATGCCTACTGTGCATGGGAGATTCTTGTAAAGCATGGTTAGATATTGTAAAGGATAATATTGTATGTCTTAGAAAGGGAGAATGGTAAAGACAGGGAAGTGTTACCTGGATTATAAAAGAATCATTAGTGCTGAACCTAAGATGACATTAACACATAATAGATGTCTGAGAAGTCCATGAAGACTAGATGTTAGGGAAAGTTTTACTCTGTTGTAAGGTCTGGTAAATTTACTTGAATGTTTACTTTAAATAATCATAAGAAAATTTATATTAGTTATTTAATAACACACAGTATCTCACTTTTTTTTTTTTGGCTTTCTGATAGTAACCCATTTATTGATTCCTCTGTAGTCACACTTCTTCATCAAATTTTGTAAGCCCTGCTCAAAAGATTTATGACTACAATTTTTATTCCATTTGTCTTCCCTTAATCAATTAGCCTCTCTCCCTGACTGTCATTTTCTCTGTCTTTCTTTCTCTCTCTGTTTTGCCTGACAGAGAGGAAAAATGGCTTTCTAAAACAACAAATAAGGGGACTCATTAAAAACCATACATCGTAGGGGTACAGCTCAGTGTTAACTGGCTCTCATGAATTTAAACCAGGTCCTAACTACCAGAAATGGTGTCTCTCCATTTGAGTTGTTGGCACAGCCAGTTGGTACAGCCCCTATAACAATAAAGGTATCAGCTACCTCACCTGGCCATGTCCCAGAAGTGGATGGAAATACACTGCTGCTGAAGACTACTGTGGCTTTACCATCCAGTGGTGGCCTGGTCTCTTTAACTCTGTAGTGGATATTACCTTCACACTGGCTCTTTTTCATTGTGCCATAGAGCACTATCTAACAGGCTGGTGGAACACTGCAGCCAGCCTTCCTGTTCTCATGAAGACTGACAATAATACAATATAGAAATTGCTTGAAAAGCATACTAGTAGGGGAAATCATTGCCAGAATGATGTGAGTAGAACCTAAAGAAACACAATTGGCATTATGGCCTGCTCCTTTGGACAGTCAACATGTATTACATTGTAAGTCTGGATCTCACCCACTCTCACCAAATGTCCTAGAGCTTAAAAATCCACTGTTATCAGAGAAGACTTCCCACTCTGGATACCTACTAAACATTTGTGCTTGCACCCTTAGGGTTCTTTTTCTGATTGACATGAGTTTGTTTAATGTCTTCCTTCATTGGGCTACCACCATGGCAGTAACCCAAAATCAATTGGTGTGCAGATACATGCCAGCATCCAACAGCTCTAGTCTCCACTTGAATATACTTCCCTTATCTTTGACAAATTGGAGTAATTGACTAAAGACTGTAAATAAAAGCTGCCCTTCAAGGTGACAACTCCTAGAACCCCTGGATTCCTATAATTACTAGTTGCCATTTGCTTGTCTTGCTGTTTATATTGTATTTGTGGCCTTGTATCACAGTATCACCATTTATAAACAACCCTGTTCCACACACAGGTCCTCAGGTGGAAAAGGTGAAGGAAAGATTGTTAAGAGTTATGGGACCAGGTGGATTGTGGCATATAAGACTTTGCCTTTTCTCCCCTAACCCTTCTAGTTCTTTCAGCTTCTAGTCACAGCAACATTTCATTCTTAAATAGTTAAAAGACAAGACTTGGGTACTGGTTGTGAACTTGTGACTGATCAGTAAACCCTGTAATCCTTTACAATCATTAGAAGTCCTGCTGCCTGTCATGTGCCTTCCCCATCTGCACATAGACATGTATTTTAAAAGGATTTTCTCATTCTGCAGTGAGTGTAAATTATAAAACTCAGAACTGTCCTGCCACTGAGGACAAGGATCTCATGTAAGCCTCAAATAAATGCTCATTTACTCAACAAGCTGGACTTGTTTGAGCTGTCCTTTGGTCTGATGTCCTCCTCTCAGTTCAGCAGGAAGCTGTCATTTTATGCAGTTCCTCACTATATTCCGAACAACCCTTCAGTACCCTAAGGTTTTAAGCAGGTCATTCTGTTTCCATCTTGTAATTCTCTCCTGCATTGGTGGCTATCTCTTCATTTTCCTATCCATCATCCTTAAGGCAGGGCTGCCATATTTTGGCCTCAAAGAGATTGGTAACATTTTCTGTGACAGTGTTCCCTCCTCCACTTGACCTGTGCTTACAAACATGTCATTAACCTAATGGATGTCCTCAGCTCCCTTATCCTGCTCATCAGATCCTTCTCACTCACAGTGTCCTCCTATGCTTGCATCATCTCCACCATACAGAAGATACCTCAGTCCAAGGTCAACACAAAGGCTTTGCTATCTGTGCCTCTCACTTCACTGTGGTCTCCATGGGTTATGGGATCTCCATCTTTGTATATTTCTTTCCCTCTCTGAAAAGCAGTCATTAATTCAACAAGATTCTCTTTATCCTACACAGTATCAACACACCTCTCCTAAATCCCCTTTTTTCAATCTACAAAATGAAAACATGAAAAATGTACTGAAGGTCAACTTTGCTAAGGGCCAGGACTTCCTCAAAGGGGTGAGGTCCAAGTGAGGGAATTTTTGAGAATCATTCCAGACCTTTTAGACAAGAGTCCAGAAATTTATATAATAAATTGTGGTATGTCTATGATAAGTCTGCATATAATGCCCTATCATAATAACGTATTCAATCTAGATTAAAATACATCTTATATTTAAGATGCATGAATAAATATTGAAACAGTACTTTGATGATTATGATAGTGACATTGTGGCAGGATATGTTGTAGTTAATTGATGTGATGTTGGTCCAATTGGTTAAGTGGTCAAAGTAATAGAATAGTAGTAATGGGAACATAGGTGTATAGTTTATTGGTTGAATATATATGTGCCAAATTCAGAAAGAAAATACAGTTCTAAGAAAGACAAAGAAAAATGTATACATACACACAGAAACTCTCACAAACAAGCAAACACACTCTCATACACACATGATGGAAAGTAATCAAGGTATAAATTCAGGCATACTAAAAGTTCAGCTGTAACCTAGTATCCACTAATATTAAAATCATTGACTTTTTATTATTAATTTTAGTTTGATTTATGAATCACACTGTTCTATAGATTTTTCTCTTTAGAATTTGCATTTTCCTATTTCATAAATTCAAGCAACTTCTCTTATATGAAGAAATAACTTCCCAGTTGGTAAGGAAGACTTCTTTCCCTACTGAACTTGTTACATATCTGTACTATAAATTTCTTCACTTTAATGATGTAAGGGATCACCATGTAAAATAACCTTAATCAATCTTTATGTCATCTTTTTAAATGTTATTTTACTTTAAAATTAGTTATTTTGTTTAATTTTATCTTTCATAAGAAAAAATGAGGGCAGCAACAGGTCGGTGCTGGGCTCAGCGTGCTGGAACAAAGCACTCTCAAGGCCAGCGCTGCATTTGGCTGGTTTGCAGACTGGTAGGCTCTAGGCAGTGCCTCGATCCTTGGGGCACCTACTGCTGGGGCTCGGTGGCCCACGTGCCTCTTGATGGGTCACCTCTTCGAGGAAGGTGTGGAACCTCTTCTGTAACCAAGAGAGTAAAGTGACCATTGTGGGTCTGATAATGCAGGGAAACCCACCATTCTTTATCAGTTCTTGATGAAAGAAATGGTTCACACTTTTCCAATCATATGAAGCAATGTTGAAGAAATCCTGGGGGAAGAACGTACATTTCCTCATGTGGGACATTGGTGGCCAGGAGTCCCTGTGGTCATCGTGGAACACCTACTACTCTAACACAGAGTTCATCTTTCTTGTTGACATTGACAGGGAGCGACTAGCTATTACAAAAGAATAATTGTACAGAAAGTTGGCTCACTAGGACTTGCAGAAGGCTGTGGTCTTCATCTTTGCAAACAAGCAGGACATGAAAGGGTACATGACAGCAGCTGAGATATTCAAGCACCTCATGCTCAGCTCCATCACGGACCACCCATGGCACATTCAGTCGTGCTGTGCCCTCATGGGAGAGGGGTTATGCCAAGGTCTGGAGTGGATGATGACCTCCCAGATTGGCAAGAGATAACTGTTTTACTGCAAAGAGACTGCTCTATTTATTCTATGAACATGAACATTTTTCCTGGGACCTTTGGCTGCTAAGGCAGCAGCATGTTTAATTTATAGCATCACAAACCTCTATGAGAGACACTTGAATCAAGTGCAGCTGAACTAGAAACATAAAATATTTTTTCTCAACTTTTTTTTTAATGCACTCATCTTCAGTTGGATGAGCATAATGTGTAACTATGTTTCAGCTGTCTATTCTAATGACTCAAAGACTGCCTTGTAAGGCATATTTGTCACATGTTTAATGTTTTATGAAGTATTGTAATAACCCTAATGACCTGTTTCTTTCATTTATTAGTCCTCTTCCCCCCTACCCTGATAAATTACTGCTTTGACAGAATCATAGTGGAATTCATCAAATATCACTTGCAAACTTCTCTAGCTCTAAATATTTGCTTTCTCCATAAACCACATATATTTTGGAAAGAAGAACTTGTAATGGGAAACTGCCTGGAGGAGACATAGAAGACAAAAATCACAGGAATTTGCCTTTTAATTAGTAATTCCCCCCACATTGTTGCAAGCCATGAAGTAATTTTAAGTTGCTCTAAGCATAGAAATTAATTATTTACTTATGTGAAAGAAAGAAGGTCCCTCTTCTGCCTGTGAGTGTGGAACTGAAGTGCCCTTTGAGCCACATTTGGTAAGAGGCCAGTCCTGTCTTCGGTGCTCTGTCCTGCTGGGTACATCTGTGAAGAAGGTCACATCATTCCCAGCATGTATAACTATAAGACGTTAGTAAAGAAACCAGCACTGAAATGGGGAGGTACTTTACTGTCAGCTACAAACAACTTTAATAGCAGCAGAAGCGTCAATAATTCCACTTGCAAGGGACATCACATCTGTAAGTACTATATTTTGGGTGAGAACTAAAGCATATATAGAAACAATTTATTTAGTAAATTTTGAAAAATATCTGTCTGTAATAACACTTCTACCATCAGCAGTATATTACTTAAAGTACCATGTGGCATTCCTTAAATCTGTTTGATACAGTGAATAGGCTTGAGACAATTGCCATATTTATACTTAGGCTCCATGCTGTAAAAATTTGTACTGGATTATAGGCAACTGCTGAATTTAATCCTAGTTTTTAGGATATTACTTCAAACCTACAAGTTAATACATGAACAGCTTATAAATTAAAAAATATTTGAAATGAGGAGAAAGTCTTAATCTATCAAATGTTTTATTGGATAGCTTAACAAGTTGCAAGACAGTTTTCTAATGAAGAAAAATCTAAACATTGCATACCTTAAATTAAGAGGGAGGACGAGTATAGTAGTTTCAATCCTGTTTATCTCAGGTGTTTTAGTTTGCCATAATTGTTAAAATGCATACTTAGATACTAATACTTAATTTTTGCAGTATTTTTTTCATTTGGGTCAAAAATAAGATTCAGTGTTCATAAGAATATCAAAACACCTGTTGAAAGTCATGTTTAATTTTAATATTTCTATTTGTAAATTGATTTGAATTTTGCCTTGTTTTCAAGTACACTGATTTATCATATTTAGTTGAATTTAGTTTGGTAATATTTTTTTATTTCCATTTAGTGGTAGCACAACCTAGAAATGAAAAATGTCCAGAGTAAAGCTTTCCAGATTTCAGGAACTAGGAATTTGACTTTGTTTTGAATCTTTTTCTTTGTGATCCTATACAGGTAGAGAATAAGCTTCCCCGCCCTACCCTGCCTTTTTAAAAAAAGCTCATCAGAACCATGAGAGCAAAGCAGACCAAAGTCAGTGTGGATGCTTGTGGGGTACAGGTGGGGTGGCACCTTTTGCCTAAAGCACACTTTGCTTGGATTTCCATCTTAGTTATGTAGGTTAGCTATGTGTGTTAAGGAGAATTCTCTAAGTTTTGTTTTTAAAAGAGCAAATTCCATTCTTATTATAAAATGATTTTCGACCTTCTTGTATGTAATATGTTTAACTGGTTCAATTTTCTTCTATCAAAACTTATGGTTATTTTTTATATCACCACATCAGCATTATATTGAAAGTTTTTTTAATAGTCAATTGTATTTTGTCAAACAATTATTAGTACAGACTCAGATTTGCTATTTAATTTTTAAAATACAATTTGATTTTCTAAATCCTTTTTAAAAATGTGTTAGTTTTACATTAAAATGATTTATGTTAACTGTGTTGAAGATGAAATTGGCATTCAACGAGGTTTTCTGCTAAGATCTGTGTTTGAGCTCAGATTGACTAAAAGTTTGTAAAAGTTCATTTAGGAAATTTCTGTAGTGCTTTTAAAAGTGTTTTATAAGT
>JAQZBX010083633.1:0-13364 GCA_029593785.1 Cabassous unicinctus | reverse complement strand
TTAAGATGTCAGGAAGCGGATGTGGCTCAAGCAATTGGGCTCCCACCTACCACATGGGAGGTCCTGGGTTCAGTTCCCTGTGCCTCCTAAAGAAGACGAACAAGACAGCGAGCTGACATGATGGGCTGGCATGGCAAGCTGATGCAACAAGATGATGCAACAAGAGACACAAAGAGAACATAATGAGAGACACAACAAAGCAGGGAGCAGAGGTGGCTCAAGCAATTAGGTACCTCCCTCCCACATCCGAGGTCCTGGTTTTGGTTTCCAGTGCCTCCTAAAAAAAAAAAAGACCAGCACACAACAAACAGACACAGCAAATGTAAAACAATGAGGGGATGGGGAGAAATAAATAAATTAAATTAATCTTTTTTAAAAAGATGTCAGTATTACCCAAAGCAGTTATAGATTGAATGCAGTATAAAAATTCCAGTAGCTTTTTATGCAAAATGGAAAAAACAAGCCTCAAATTCATAAGGAACTGTAAAAGGCCCTGAATAACCAATACAATTTTGAAAAAGAAGAACAAAGTTGGAAGACTCACATTTCTTGATTTCAAATTGTACTATAAAGCTACAGTAATCAAGACAGTGTGGTACTGGTATAAAGATAAACAAATAGATCAATGGAACAGAATTTAAAGTCCAGAAATAAACTACACATCTATGGCCAATTAGTTTTCAATAAGGGTGCTAAATACATGCAATGGGAAAAGAATAGTCTCTTCAAGAAATGGTGTAGGGAAAACTAGATATCTACATGCAAAAAATTGAAGTTAGACCCCTACCTCACTCCATAAACAAAACCAACCCAAAATGGATCAAAGACCTTTATATAAGAGTTAAAACGATTTTCGAAGGCAATATAGGGGCAGATTTGAAAGTCCTGAATTTTGGCAATGGATCCTTAGATATGACACTAAAAGCACAAGCAACAACTAGATAAATTTGATTTCATCAAAATTAAAAACCTTTGTGCATCAAAGGAAATTATCAAGAAAGTGCAAAGACAGCCTACACAATGGAAGAAAACAGTTGCAAATCATATATTGGATAAGAGTTTAATATCTAAAACATATAGAGAAATCCTTTAACTCAACAACAACGAATAACAAGTAACTCAATTTAAAAGTGGGCAAATGGCTTGAAGAGACATTTCTCCAAAAAGTTATACAAATGTCCAAAAAGCATATGAAAAGATGTTTATCACTAGCCATTAGGAAAATGAAAATCAAAACTACAGTGAGATATCACTTCACATTCACACAAGGATGACTATTATTACTGTTGGTAAAAGCTTACAGTTCCAAGGCCATAAAAAGTCCAACTCAAGGCACTATAAGAGGTGTTTCTCACCAAAGTCAGTTGCCACATGTTGAAGCAAGATGACTGCCGATCTCTGGCTGGTCTCTGCCTTCCCCTCCAGGCTCACCCTTTTTCTTGAGCTACGTGGGCCCAGCCTCTTGAGGCTTCAAGCTTAAGTGATCCTGTAGTTTGTTTATATCAGACCCAGCAAGGGGGGCAAGAACTCTATACCAATGTAGTCAAATCAAAAGCCCTAAAAGCAATCTTAAAAGGTAATCTAATCAAATGCCCCTCAACTGAATTTAATACAATCAAAAGATATCACACCCAGAGGAATAGATTAGTTTACAAAATTAATCTTTCTTTTTGGTATTCATAAATAATCTCAAACTGCCACATATCATTTATAAGAGATGACTATAAATAGAAAATTCACAGAGATAGAAAGTAGATTAGAAGTTACCAGTATATGGGGGAATGGGGGAAGGGGAAGTATTTGGGGAAAAACAAGCAAAAATCAATGAAATTGAAAACAGAAAAACAACAGAGAAAATAAATGAAACAAAGAGCTAGTTCCTTGAAAATATTAATAAAGTTGACAAATCTTTGATAAGACTGACAAAAAAGAAATGACACAAATTACTAATATAAGGAATAAAACTGGGTTATCACTACAGATATAGTGGACATCAAAAGACAATAATTGAACACTACAAACAACTTACACTATAAATTTGACACCTTAGATGAAATAGATCAAATCCTCAAGAAACAAAAGCTACCACAACTCACCACACATGAAACAGAGAACTTGAATTGCCCTATAACTGCTTAGGTTATTGAATTCATAATTTTAAAACTCCCACAAAAGAAGCCTCCAGGACCCCTGATGGTTTCAGTGGAGAAATCTATCAAATGTTTAAAGAGGAACTAACACCAATTCTACACAATCTCTTCCACAAAATAGGAGGGAACATTTCTCAATTCATTTTATGAGAGTAGTATTACCCTGATACCAAAGCCAAACAAAGGCAGAACAAAAAACAAAGCTACAGACCAATATTCTTAGTGGATATAAAGGCAAAAATCCTTTAAAAATATATTAGCAAATAGAATTCAGCAATATATGAAGAGTTATACACCATGGCCAAATGGTTGTTCAACATTTGAAAATCAATCAATGTAACCTACCACGTAAACAGGCTATAAGAAATAATCACACAATCATATCAACTGATAGAAAAAGCATTTGACAAAATTCGACACACATTCATGACCAAAACTCTCAGAAAAGTAGGAATGACGGGGTTTGATAAAAGAATCTACAAAAAATCTACAGTTAACATTATACTTAATGGTGAAGGATTGCATGTTTTCCCCTTAAGGCTAGGAACAGGCAAAGACGTTTGATCTCACCACTCTTACTCAACATAAGTGCCGGAAGTTATAACTAGTGCAATAAGAGAAGAAAAGGAAATAAAAAGCTTACCAATTAGAAAGGAAGAAATAAAGCTGCAGTATTTACAGACATGATTGTACAAGCAGAAAATTCCAAGGAATTATCCAAAAAATATCCCTCAAACTAATTAGTGAGTTTGGCAAGGTTGCAGGAACAGCATAAACATACAGAAATCAATTGCTTTTCTATATACTAGCAATGCACATGTGGATGCCAAATTAAAAATACAGTACCATTTACACTCATTCAAAAAAGAAAAATATTTAGGTACTTTGAGATTGAAACATGTCTCCCACAAAAGGTCAAAACGCCTGGCCCTGTGGGTGTGAGCCCATGTGTTAACAGGACCTTTGAAGATGGTAATAATTTAAGGTATGTCCAAACCGAATGAGGGTTTCCCAAAGGGGAAAGGAGAAGATGCCACCAGGTGCATTGCCATGTGATGGGAAAAACCAAGAAACTTCAAAAATTGCCAACCAGCAGAGGAAATGGCTCCAGGAGAAAGCACACCTTCCAGCCTCTGAAACCATGAGCTAATAAATTCCTGTTGTTAAGCCAACCCATTGCATGGCATTTGTTTTAGCAGCATGGAAACTAAAACAGATATACATGTTAAAACCACAAAATACTGAGGAAAGAAGTAAAAGACAAAAGGCAATCCTGGAAAGGCACACTGTTCAGGGATTGGAACATTCAACATAGCAAAGATGTTAATTCTCCCCAACCTTGGCATACAGGTTTAACACAATTACTATCAAAATCCAAACAAGATTTTTCTAAAATTCATGTAGAAAGGCAAAGGAACCAGAACAGCTAAAGCATTTTTGAAGAATAAAGTGGAAAGAATCAGTCTGTCTGATTTCAAGACTTAACATATAGCTCTGGTAATCAAGACCATGTGGTATTGGAATAGGGATAGGCACATAGATTAATGGAGCAGAATAGAGAACACAGAAATGGACCCACATAAATATGCCCATCAGATTTTTTACAAAGGTAAAAAAGCAATTACATTGATTTCAACAAATGTTGCTGAAACAATTGGGCATCAATTGGGGAAAAAATAAAGCCTCAACCTAAACCTCTCATACAAAAATAAAGACAAATATCTTATACAAAAATTAAGCCAAAATGGATCATGAACTTACATGTAAAATGTAAAACTATAAAACTTTTTTAAAAGAAAGGTAGGAGAAAATCTTCAGGATCTAGGGCTAGGCAAAGAATTTTTAGACTTGACACCAAAAGCACAATCCATTAAAAGAAGAATTGATAAATTGAACCTCATTAAAATTAAAGCTTTTCTCTGTGAAAGACCTGTTAAGAAGATGACACAGAAAAGATTCAGACCGGGAGAAAAAAGTATTTTCAAACCATACATCTGACAAAGGACTAGTATCTAGAAAATATTTTAAAACTCTCAAAACTCAACTGCAAAACAATAAACAAACCAATTAGAAAATGGGCAAAAGATATGAAGAGACTTTTCATTGAAGAGGATATACAGATGGCAAATTAGCACATGAAACAATGTGCAATGTCGTTAGCCATTAGGGAAATGCAAATTAAAACCACAGTGAGATGTCACTACACACCAATCAGAATGGCAAAATAAAAAAAATAGTGACAACACCAAATGCTGGAGAGGATGGGGAGAAACTGGGCCACTCATAATGAAATATGGTACAGCCACTCTGGAAGACAGTTTGTTAATTTCTTCAAAAACCAAACACATGACCCAGCAATTGCACTTCTGGGCAAATACCCCAAAGAAGTTCAAACTTATGTTCATGCAAAAATCTGTACATGAATGTTTATTCATAATAGTCCCAAACTGGAAACATCCCAGATCGTCTTCAATGGGTGAACAGTTAAATAAACTATGTGCATTAGTAAGCCAAAAGGGTGCTGATGCAAAATATCAGAAGTCTGTTGGCTTTTATAAAAGGGTATTTATATGGGGTAGAAGCTTACAGTTACTAGGCCATAAAGCATAAGTTACTTCCCTCACCAAAGTCTGTTGCCACATGTTAGAGCAAGATGGCTGCCAACATCTGCAAGGGTTCAGCCTCCCTCTTCCTCTTAAAGCTCCGTGGTTCCCAGCTTCTTCCAATATCAGCTGTTGGCTGGAATAAATTTTGTCTCTCTCCTGGGGTTCATTTCTCTCTGGGCTCAGCTGCTCTGTAGTCTCCACGAGGTCAGCTGTAGACTATCAATCTCTCTCTTTGCCCTGGGCCTTTGCCGTGACTATAGAGCTGTCTCTATTCCTCTGTGTTCTTCTCCTGTGTGTTTACTTCCTGGGACTCCAGCTCAAAACTCCACTCTCTGCTCTGACACGTGGTTTTCTCTGTGAGTCCCCTCCCACAGAGGGGCAGGGGACTCAACGTCTTACTGATGTGGCCCAATCAAAGCCTTAATCATAATTTAATCAAGTAAAAGTGAAACCTCTGAATCTAATACAATCTAATGTCTCCAGAGGAACAGACCAATTGACGAACATAATCCATTATCTATTTTTGGAATTCATAAATAATGCCAAACTGCTACACTGTGTATATCCATACCAAGGAAAAGTACTCATCAATAAAAAGGAACACACTATTGATATACTCAACAACCTGATGAATCTCCAGAGAATTTTACTGAACGAAAAAAAAATTCAATTCTCCAAAGTTACAGACTGTATATTCCATTTCATCTCTGAAATGACAACATTTTATAAATACAGAACAGATTAATGGTTGCCAGGAGTTAAAGAGAGGATGGGGGCAGGAAGGAAATGGGCGTGGCTATAAAACAGCAACCTGAGGGATTCTTTGACAAAGCAGCTGTTTTGTCTCTTGATTGTAACGATGTCAATACCCTGGTTTTGATATTGTGCCATACATATGCAAGACATCACCATTGGAGGAATTGGGTAAAGGGTACATGGACTCTGTCTGTATTGTTTCTTACAACTGCATGCAAATCTACAACTATCTCAAAATGAGAAGTTTAATTGAAAATAATAATAATAATTGATGACAGCATTGCTTGTATTCAGGAGGAAGAACTGGAAATAGGATCAGTGTTCACTAGTAGGGGATTGGTCAACTACAACGTCAGCACAAAAAATGCAATAATTGGTAGAGTCAAAAACAAAAGCTGTCCTGACTGGAAAACTACCTTGCAGAATTCTACATCTAGCATGGTATCTTTTATATTGAAATGCACACACACACACAGGGAGTTCCTGTGCAAATGCCTGGACCATGCATTCTCAGCAGCGGCACTACCACCCCCAAGGGAGTGAAAATTGGTTCTTGGGGAGCTAAAATATCTTACCCGTCTTGTGCCTAAAGCACAGATATGCATACAGCACATAAACATTAAAATATTTAATATATTAAATATTAATTATCATTAATAAATAAAAATAATTTAAAAACACAGTATATCTGCAATATTAAAATGGGTCGAAGAGTCATTTAGGGAAAAAAAGGTCTAAAAAGCCTCCTTAAGGCGATAATAATGAAACAAAGGTTCAGATCAGCTTTTCTCAACTTTAGCACTGTTGACCCTTTGGGTCAGATCTTTCTTTGTTGTAGTAGGGGCTGTCCCTCCATTTATTCTAGCATGTTCAGCAGCATCCCTGGCCTCTACCCACTAGATGCCAGTTGCACCCCCACACACACTTCCATTGTGGTAACTAAAAATGTCTCCAGACATTGCCAAATGTCCCCTGAGGGACACAATCACCCCTGATTGAGAACCACCTCGCAAAGGACGAGATAAAGGATCAGAAGTGACACACCAAGCCCCAGCCGTCGGGCGCGGTGTGCATTGGGGGTGATGGATCGTAGCACTTGCATTTTTGACAAGGAGAATGTATTCAGGGCTGACTCGTGTCATTAAAAATTAATTTCTCAAAAATGGTTCTGGCTGGGAAATGCAGTCCTGGGGGGGGGGCCTGCCCAGGACAGTAGGAAGACGATCTAATCTTGGGTATCTGCTCTCACTCCTTCTCCGGCTGGCTCTAGGACCACTAGCAAGCCCCACCCCTCACTGCAGCTCTATTTTCCCCTCTCCTTCCACTTTCCTCTCTTCTTCCATAACACCCACCCCCCCACACACCAGCATGCTCCACCACTCCCCTCCAGATGCCCTGCTTCTGGCTGATACCTCTAGGCTCATGCAGGTCTCTCTGAACTAAACCCGCCTTACCTCTGCCTGGAAAACTACTCATCCATTGACCCCACAATGTCCCTCCCATTCTTCAGGAAACCTCCACCCCCTCCCGCCTGCGTTTAGACGGCCCATTGTCCGGAATCCCACGGATCCCAGGCATCCTCCATCACAGCACATGCCCCCTGTGCAGGGCTGTTTACAGATCACCGCAGACCGTCTGTTCACCATCCCCACGGCCACTCCTCTCCGCCTTGCTCTCCAGAAGTCGGCTCCTTTGCCTTCCGCATTCTGGTTGGCTCAGCAATATCAGGCACCAGCAAAGGCTCAGAAGTGGGAAAAGAGAGAAGAGGGGTGCTTAGAGACTTTGCACAGAGCCTGTTGGGCAGTCCCCTGCACAGCTGCAGGGTGGATCTCTCGGGCTTCTGGGAACTGCTCCTTCCCCTTGCCCCCTGAATCTTAGGGTAGGAACAGCTTCCCTGGAGCTGCAGCACCTGCATTAATTCTTTTTTCTTTTTTCTTTTTACATTTACAATAGTAAAATGTCTTTTTATTAGTTTGTTTTCAAGTTAACATATCAGGAATAGAGATTTCCAAAAAAGAAAAAAAAAACACAAAACTTCTTTCAACAGGTGAAGACATCTGAAGCAGTTCCTAGGGCAGCAGCTGGTAATTTACTCGTGTCTCACTCCAAGCAGGACATCACAAAACACTTTACTTGGATCTCGGCCTCATCTTTCTTCTCTATCGTTTCAGCCTACGCATCCGCTTCTTCCCGCCACTTCGCCCTCATGAGTCTAGGTGCCGCGAGGTGGGCTTCACCCCCGCGTGCCCACAGCGACCGAACTACTCAGGAACAAGAACCACATCAGGCAGCACGAGGAAAGCACCTGCATTAATTCTTTAACGTGACGGAGGAACACTGTCTCCTTGCACATGGTCTCTTCACTGGACCCTCTGGAACGTTCTTCCTCACAGGTTCCTGAGATGATGCACACATCCATCCCCCAAACTCAATATGAGCTCCTTTTGCACAAGAGCTGTGTTTTCATTCTGTTTTGTTTTTAATCTCAGAAATCCTGATGGTCAGCACTTATAGAACCTAGAATATCATCAGGGTTCAGTGAAGGTAGAGGAAGAATAGATAGATGGACCCATGGATGGATGATGGAAGGACAGATGGATGGATGGACATACAGACTCTGCTGTGGCAAACATTAATAACAGCCAGAATTCCTTGAGTGTGCACAGTGTCAAGCCCCGTATATCCATTTGCTCAATCATCATAGGCAGCCTGTGAGTCATAATTGTCAGGAGGGAAGAGAAGCTCAAGGTCACAGATAGGAAACAACAAGGCCAGGACTCGATCCCAGGTCTTCCCTCCTCCAGAGCCTGCGATCCTGACAGCACAGAGGTGTTGGCTGACTCCAGGATCCTGAGGTCCAAAGCTGACAGCCCCGAAAGCACCCCTACAGCGTCTCCTGGCCCATGCATGCTCCTTGCTCCCAGGACCTGGGTGGCCTTTGCTCTTTTCTCAGTGGGCCTGGCCCCAGCACCCTTCCTTCTGAGGCCATGCCCAGGGTCTCTGAGGGTGTCTGGTTTGCAAGTGTGAGGCCCCTCCCACTACAAGTCGACAAACCCTTGTTTATCTCTCCAGCTGGCAGGAGCTTCTCAGCGCTCCGGGCTTCTGTTCCCAAGAAAACCTTCTTCCCCTGGAGAATTGCTGGGTCGTGAAGAGCAGCCCGAGGCACTTGCTCTCTTGGGTTTCCTCCAGGGGGTACGGTAATGAGCACCGGCTTTGAAGTCACCAGGCATAATCCGTAATCACACCTTCGCCTCTCCCAGACTCGGTAAAGCGGGTCCCAGGGTGCTGCTTTGCTGGCTTATGGCAAGGAGCAAAGGATACTGTCATATAGCTAAGCTGCCACAGTGATAAAAAGTCATCGTTGTCACTTCCTCCCCCGACCTAGTTCACCTCATCGTTTTCAAACCATTTCTGCAGAGCTATTTGATTTGGCAATCTCCGTTGGGACTGCCAAACGGTTTGGCAAATTAGGCAATGGAAGCACAGAGAGTTTAAGAGGACTGTCGGCCGTCACACGGCAAGACAGAGGCAGAGCTGGGCTCCAAACCCGGGATATCTCTGCAGCTCCCCAGCACCCAGGCTTTCCCCGCAGCAGCCGCCCCGGGGGCCCAGCTGAGCTGGCTCTGTTGTGCAAGCAGCCCGACATTCGTTATTTCCTGCGTTATTTATTTATTTACGCACAGCACGTTTGGAAGCGGGCCCTGGGTGATTAAAGCGCCTCGGGACTGAAAAGCCAAACTGAAACATTAGTGAAAATACAGAAAGGAAAACAAAACAACAGCATCAACAGGGACCGATCGAGGCGGAAGGCGCAGGAGGACCTCTTTAGCCTCGCGCCTCGCCCCTTGGTGGGATCACACCTCAGGAGGGGCTCGCTGCCCACTGGCCTCGCCCCCTGCTGGATTGCACTCCCCAACCCCCATCCCCGGGCCCGAGCGGATCTCCATGTTCATCAGCGACCTTAATAAGCATCACCGCTTGCATTTCGGGGTCAGGCACACCTGGCCACACCCCAGCTCTGCCAGAACTGGCTGTGTGACCTTGGACAGGTAAACTAACCTCTCGGAGCCGCAGCGTCCAGGGCCCAGTTTCTCCGGGGCAGTTCGGGATTACGTGGAAGCTATAAGAAGGCCTGGCACATCATAGCCCAAAGAAACAATAGCTTTCCTTTCTCCTTTTACTTTCTATAAAGCCCTTTTACATACTTTAGGGTGGGGTGACCAAACAGACACTCTCCTGGCATGGGACAGGCATCTAACTAGAAAGCTCCTTTTTTCCCCCTTTTCCTCTCTCCTGGCCCTTCCAGGCTCCTGGTGGCCTAAATACCACAACCAAAAGCATTTCCAATTAAGTGGTCCAAATCACCACCTGAAGTAAATCCCTCACCCATCTCAGTGGAACGCAACAGGCCTAATTGCAACCTCAGTAAATCAAACCCCTGTCATTCTCATGTGCTTCTTCAGACACCCACTTCTGCCCTTAAGAAGCTTGCTGCCCTTTGTTGCAACAGAGTCAAGTTCAACTTGATTCTGCTCTCCTTCCCCTGCCATAGCAGCCCCTGAATAGAGTCATCCTTGGCCATTTAACATCATCCATTACAGTTTTTATTTATTTGACATTTTTCACGTCTTTGCAATGAGGTTAACAGTAACTTAACTTCTACCTCCTAGAGTTTAAATGGGATGATGCATGCAAAGGTTTGCCACACACAATGCCTGTTACAGGAGACACACTCATTAACTGTTATGAATATTTTCCATCTCCGCAACATGCCTGCTTGGTGCCTACTTGGATCGTTATTATAGTTGTGGAAAGTGAGGCTCAGGGAGGTGACATGGCTTGACTGAGGTTCCATAGCCAGGAAATGGCAGGCTGAACTTTGCACCAGTTCCTGACTCTAAACCAGTGCACTTTCCATGACAGGGGTCCCAAGGTTTATTCATTCAACACAACCCTGCTGCCTTGGCCAACTAAGCTGAATAGAATAAACTCGAAGACACCTCATGAAAACCACCCAGGCCATTATCCCACATTATCCCTATGCCTTGAAAAATGCTCCCTTCACGGAGCCCTCTTCTAATACACTTCTTGAATGTTTCCTGTACAGACTCCTGATCTGATGATGCACGCATGCATCACCCCAAATCCAATATGAGCTCCTTGAGTACAAAAGCTGTATGTTTGTGTTTGTTTTCTTTTGAGTCTCAGAAACCCCAATACTCAGCACTGCAGGTCCTATAACCGGGCTCAGTGAAGACTCACTAAATCAGTGGTTTCAAACCCTGGCTACACCCTCTTCCCAGCTGTGTGACCTTGGCCAGAACGCTTAGCCTCTCTGGGCTTCAGTTTCTCCTCTCTAACTTGGCAGTAACTAGCCTCATTCCTAGGGTTGGTGTGGGCAGGAAATGAGGATGAGTGTCAAAGTGCCCAGCTCCGTGCCAGAAACACAGCGGGTGTGCAGGAAATTCCACCTCTCCCTCCCCTGCCCCATCAGTGCATCTGCCGTTGACTCCCTTGGGGCTCCTGGCACCGGCTTCATTCCCAGCCAGAAGGACCCGAGTGACTGACGTACCCTGACATTCCAGCTGACAGAGCAACTTTGTCTCCATCAGCCGGGCCCCCACCTCCCAGGCACCTGCCCATGGCAACATCCTACCACCAGGGTGCCAGGAGCAAATGAGGCCATGGGGGGAGGGGGGCACATCTCAGCCCAGGCCCTCCAGGTTTTCTCTCCCTCCTCTTGTCCTTCTCCCTTTCCCCCATCCCTCTCCTGACTGTGACTCCTCCTCCTCCCCGAAACATTTGAGGAAGCAGCTCCTCGCCTCTGGTGATGATCTAAAAATTACTAACAATGTCAAAAAAAGGTACAAGGTGGTTTATTCATTCTACAAACCCTTAGTGCATACTTAGCCTGATGGTGGGGGAGGGAGCACCAAGAATTCAAAGTTGAGTACGACCCAGTCCCTGCTCTCCGGGATCTCCAGAGAAAAGTATGCATCCACAGAAATTTACAACACAATAGGATGTCCCCCCAATAAATAAGAATCATAACAGTAGCCATTTATTTGGTGTTTTATATGCGTTTTATATATTTAAGGTCGCAGTTCAGGTTCAGAGAGGTCATGAGACTTGCCCAAGGGCACACAGCCAGGAAGGAGTAGAAGTGAGATTGAGAGCCAAGTCTGTCGGACCTCAAAGCTTGGGCTCCTTCCACTTTGTCAAGCTTTATCTGTGAAGGGGATGTCCAAAGCATGAAGAAAACAGCTACCATGTAATGCAAAATGTGAAATAGAAGAGTACAAATGGGAGAGTGAATGACATTGGGGAAAATGTCACAGAGAAGAGTTCTCATGAGGGGAACATGGTAGGGTGACGATGATGTATTTATATCTCTATAACTGTCTCTATACCTATATCTAAATTTATGTCTATAATTTGGTTTCCCATTTCCTTGGTTCCCTTAATTAAACTGTTGATCCTTTCTTTACTCTATGTGATGATTATAATTGAATCCACATAATTGGGGCCAGGAATTGATTGATTAATCAAAAAAGTCCGTTAAAGCAGGAAACGCTTTAAATAATGAAACATGCTGCCTGAACATCTGATTTTTAACTTTGAATCATATAAATGTGTAGGTATCAGGACAACCTTTGGATGGAGGCCTCTGAGCCTTTTAAGAATAGATCTGTTGATGGAGTTCTGAGTTTTTGTTTTTTATTTTCCCATAAACTACAGCTATGATGTGTCTAAGATTCATGTTTCAGGCATCCTTAAATTGAAGCAAGAGAAAACAACGAAGGCACAGAATCCTTCTGGGTTTTTATGCTTTTTTCCCCTGTAATACTTTATGGGTCTCTCACCCACACAAGACTGGACAGAAATGTTGGGGTTTTTTTTAGCAACTGACCTTTATGGAATATTTCCAAAGCATTCAACTTAGTTCTCAAAGAAATATAACTTTTTTTCTTTTACTTGTATTGAACTTGTTATTGTAATTATGTTATTTAATGAAATATGAGGCAAGCAAATGAAATGCGAGCGCAAAAAAGAGAGAGGTAAGTTGAATGTTTTGGAAAGACTCCATAAAAATGAGCTGTTGCAAGGTAACAATCACAACTGATTCCTTACGAGCCACAACTCAACTGGCAGGAGCATAAGACTTGGGCCAACTCAACTGGAGAGTCCTCTGGTGTTCAGCCTACCAACCAGCATCAGGCAGTGGGTTTTCAGATGAAAAGAATCATTTATTCAGTGAGATGGTTACATGGAAGCCAGTTAGAAAACTTCCACTATATTTACTTTATCCTTCTGAGCCCCTGAACAACATCTGTGTGGACTGGAGACCTGTCCACATTCTGGCCCTCTCCCCATCCGTTCTTGTTCTCCCAAGAGAAGGGAGTGAAATTCTAACCACCAGACTCTATAGCACTGACGAGACTCTTTACCAACGGACAGGGTCGTTGTGCCCAAAAAGGGCAGCTTTGTAGTCTCAACCATTTCTCTCATTCATCTTTTGTCCCCTGACTCGTACTCATGATAGAAAGTTGCGAGATCATATATTGGAAGGGGGTGGCATGGAAGGAGGGTGTAACAGCTGAGGGGCCTACAGAGGCACTTGGGCAAGAAAATTCCTCAGTAGGTCTGAACGTCTCTGGCTTCTGGAATTCTCCTTCTGGGATGCCTCACAGGCAGCACAAGCTCTTTTGGTCAACACAGAAGCCCATTCTGTTCCTGACCTCAAACCTTCTCCTGCTTCTGTCTTTCCCATCTCACTAGGTAGGGCCAGTTGACCAAGAAAAAAACCTAGGCATCAGGAAAGACTTTTTTTCTCCTTCCACATGTCTAGTCC
>JAQZBX010083632.1:0-13365 GCA_029593785.1 Cabassous unicinctus | reverse complement strand
AAAAAAAAAAAAAAAAAAAAAAAAATGGATACCTCTGAAAGGAGGGCAGTGGTGGGCAAAGTATAAAGGAACAAAAACATTTTTTTAAATATCATGTGAAAATTAATGAAAGAATTAGAAATGCTCATCTGAAAAGAGACAATTCTGAGGTTAGAGTGAATGACAACCAACCTCAAATATTTAAAGGATTATCTCATAAAGGATAAGAAGAATTATACTAGGTCTGTGTGATTTCTAAGTGTATACACCAAAGGATATATGACTGGGAGGTGCAAAGAAACAAATTTCCATGGGGAAAACATTTGTAAGAAATAATCAAAAAACAGAATGGGCTGTCTTAGTGGTAGTAAACTCTCAACCTTGCAGAGACTAATCAGATACTTTGGATACTGAAGAAAGGATTAGACAAGTGTTGAAAGAAACCTCAGTGGTCCCGAACAAACCTTCCAGTTCTTTACTAACGCATGCAAAGAGCAAGCACTTAATGAATGCCCACTACATGCCAGGGGCTACTGCAATTATTAGACACACAAATAAGAAGAACCAGAGCTCCTCCCTGCGCAAAGGAACTCACTTAGGGAAAAGATAAGTACACTATTGAAAAGATAACAGAATCATGTTGGACATGTCACTTTGAAATACTATAAGATATCCTAATATAAATGTTGAGTTGGTTAAAAATATGGGCCAAAAGCTCAGACAAGAAAGTAGGACTATAACACTATGATTTTATGAATCAGTTACTTCTACATTGTAGTTAAAATTCTTTACCAAAACTAGGAATAGATTTAACCACTCCTGAATCCTAGGTTCTAGTGCTATTTTGAGTGAACCACTTAATAAGGTAGTTTAAAAGACTATTCTTTCAGGTAACAATAAGAGAAAGTAGTTTCTTACTGCTCATCTCCATGTAGATTATTTGTATTTCCCCATTTCATTTTCTATTCATCATTCTTATACTTGTTTAAACATGCTTCACAAAACTTTTCACTTCAGCATCTCTTAGTAGACAGATTTTACTATAGAGCCTACCAATAAAGCAAAAATAAAAACCAAATATTGCTTTTATTTTTTTTAATTTTTATCCCTATATATACTTATCTTGTCTGTCATTCTGAGGATATATATATTCACAAACTTATTCTATAGTCATCCAACTATCCATCCATCAGGAAAAAAAGCAGCTGACTTACTAATCTGCTTTACATTTGAAAAAATTCATTTCATAATTAAGTCAAATGTCTGAAATATTAAAATTAGTCTAAGTTCAAATTACATGAGCGCTTCCGCTAATGTAGAACTAGGTAATCTGGACCAGCCCTCCCACAGAGAGTAGACAAAATATGAAAAGATGTGTGACTGAAGTTACTGAAGAACAAAAAAGTAAAGAATTATGTGGTCAAGATTAGAGACAAAAGAGGATCAGGAAGATTTGTCCATGAAGATAAAACTGGCTTTGGGGTCTACTTTTTCCATGGGGGTATTAGCCAAATCTGCAGAAGATAGCTAAGAGGCTGAGTGGTGATTCTGGCGGCCACTGCATCCTAGGGAGATAGGAATAGTAGTCCAAAACATGCCAAAAAGGGGAGGTAAAGGGATGATGCCTCTAATGAGTTCAATTTGAATTAGGCTGAAACCCAAAGAGCTATTCCATAGGGGTAAGGGTAAAACAGAAGTGAACAGGTCCTCAAAGTACTGCAGCCCAGCTTCAAATTTTACTAAACCATGAAATTAAATTGAGATGATCCTGGATCACTAGTGCCCCTAAGTACCTGGTGCAACCTAATAAATATCCTCTCCGGAGGAAGATATCATCTTAAACCTCAAGTTATCTCTACAAATAATTCTACAAATATAATGTCCAGCACATTATAAAAATAACCAACACAGGAGGAAAGGGAAAAAGCAACAGAAACAGACCCAAAGGGTCTCCAATAATGGAGCTATATGAAACAGACTCCAGAACAATGATATTTTCAAACTCAAGGACAGGGTCAGTAAATACCTTAGGCTTTGCAGGCTACTCAACTCTGCCACTGTAATACAAAAGTAGCCATATGTATTTATAAACAAACAAAAGTGGCTGTGTTCCAATAAAGCTTTATTTACAGAAAATAGTGCCAGATTTGGTCTGTGGGTCACTGCTTGCTGACTCCTGTTAAGGAGATCAAAGGCAAGAACGGGAATTGCGGCAGAGAACTATGAACTATAAAATATAAGGAAAAGGCCATTTTAAAACAACCCAAATTAAGAACTCAGTGTTGGACATAAGAGTAGGTTTGACAAAGCTGAAGACAGAATGAGAACTCAGGAAATTAGAACAAAATAAAATATCCAGAATAAAAGCCACAAACATAAAATTTTCTCACTACAGGTTCAGGAAGCTTTATGAAGCCAAGAAGGATAAGGAAAGGAAATCAATACCTACACATTTATTAGTAAAACTGCTGAAAACCAAAGACAACAAAGAAAATCTTACAAGCAATGGGAGAAATAAGAAATAATACCTTCAAAGATGTAGCAACTATACCTAAAGCTGTCTTTTCAACAGAAATAATGGAAGCCAGAATTACAAAGAATGTTATCTTTAAATTACTGAAAGAAAATAACAATCAGAAATCTATATACAGCAAGCATATTATTCAAAATGAAGGTGAAGGGGGGGAAACAAAAAAAACACCAACAGACAAACAAAACATGAGATATTTCATCACCAGCAGTCGCATACTAATCAAAATACAAAAGGACGTTTTTCAGGCAGAAAGAACATTACCACAAATAGTTCAGAGATACAGAAGGGGAAAAAGGGCATTAAAAAGATATGTCGGTAAAAGAGAAGAGGCCTTGCCAGCTTCCTTGCCCTCTGCCTCGCCCAAGGCCTGTGAGGGTCCCTGAGCAGTCCACGTGGCTTAACTGTGGGAAGCGTGGGACATGAAGTCAGTTTCCTGGACAGAGAGCTGCCCTTTCAGGTTATGCCAAAGGGGATAGACCAGGTCACCTCTAGTCTCCATCCTCATCAGAGGGTTCATCCTTAAGCAATTAAAGAGACAAGTCAAAACCTTTCAGAATTCTAACACCACACTCACATTAGCTTGTCAAGATGCTGGTTTAGGTAAAATGCTTTAAGAGTCAAGGAAGCCAGGACTCAGTGCAGTAACAACATGAGGAATTTCAGACGCAAGGGGCGGTGCTTTACAAGTGCTACAGGCCAGGATGCAGTCGGGATGTCTTCACTGCCTTCACGTCTAAGAACCTGGGTTGATTCCTGAAGTCGTGGAGGATGTACAGATGCTAACCCTTTTTTTTTGGTCAACAAAGCATTAAGAACCATTTGAGAAAGGAATGTTTTCTGAAATTTTTTTGTTGACATTTTCTGGGAACATCAAAAGTGTTACTGTCAGAAGTTGCAGAATGTTACTGGCTGGGAAGAAAATGCCAAAGACAATAGTGACTCATTCTTTTAAGAAATGCTGTATCACTCATACTCTTGACAGCAAAGAGGACAACACTGTAGAGGAGAAAACACAGGCTTCAAAAACTCTGAGTTGAGAAGTGACGCAGAACTGAGGGACCCTGAATATAAAGTTGTTTTAGGAATAAACTTCTTTTAGTTATATATTTCTTTTATATGATATATATGTGGCATGATAATGTTTTACTTTTTAACTTTATGAATATGTCCAAAAGAACTTTTTCAATACATATAAAATAAAATTTCTAATAAGTGAAATAGCAGTAAGGTTTAAAGTTTTAAACATCTATAGGTATCACACATCTACAGAATTAAAATGCTTGACAAGAATGGTTTAGTAGTCAGGAGGAGAATAATGGAATTAAAGTGCTTCAAAGTCCTTGCATTGTCTGGAAAGAGGGTAAAAATGCCACTTAACCCTAAATTTGAAAAGTCTGAGGTGCATGTTGCAGTTTCTAGGCTAATGATGAAAACAAAAGTGGGAAGGGGTATAACTCCAAAGGTAGTGGTGTGGGTGCTAAAACAGTAAGAAGACCTATCCCTCCAAATTTAAAACATAGGTAAGAAAGGGGAAAAATACAGAAAAGGGAAGACAAACAAAAAGCTGTCTCCCCTTTCTTAAATGTTCTTTTAAAAATCTGCTTTATATTGCCCTTATTTCATTTGTCCCTCTTCCCCCCATTATACTAGACACACATCTCTGTGTTCTTTCCAATGTCTGGAACACAGAAAAATGTTATTCATTCATTCGTTTACTAAGAACAATAAGTGAAAAAAGGCCCACCACGTAGGAGGCTAATGCTTAGGAGGCAAAGTACACAAAATCCTACAAAGCACCAGCTTTTAGGGAACTTACAGAGAAGTGTGAGTAGACTGACAATAAATAAAGAAATGATATCATCAAAGTGCTTTTGAGGTAAAAGACAACATGAAGAACATTAGAGAGGGTAAGTGACTAGTAAGTGGTCAAGAGAAGGCCACTGAACTGACACCAGGATGGCAGCAAAGAGCTGAGCCATGGGAAGACCTGAAGAAAGAGCAGTGCAGACAGAAGAGCAGTGAGCACAGCGACCACTCGGAAGGAACATGCTTGGCAAGGCGGACGGACAGAAGGAAGGCCAAGGAGGGAGGGTAGGGAAGGAAGAGTGGTAAGAAATAGAGAAGTTCAGGAACGCAACTAATGTGTTGTGTTTGGACCTTATCATTTTTGAGATTCCTTCAGAACATCCAAGGGAACATTTCAGATAAGCAATAAAATGCTAAGTCTGGTGCTCAAAGAAGAAAATGAAGGCAAGAGATGTAAACCTGGTAATCAGGCAACCAGATTACTATAAAGCCATGATATCAAAGGAGACCCCCCAAAGAGAGTATAGATCAGAGGCTGGCAAATCACGGCTCTCAGACCAAATCCAGCCTACCAACTGTTTCTGTAAATAAAGTTTTATTAGAACACAGCCACATATTCATTCACATCTTGTCTATGGCTGCTTTTGCAATACAATGGCAGAGTTGAGTAGTTGTGACAGAGACCACATGGCCCACAAAGCCTAAACAATTTACTATCTGGCCCTTTACAAAAAACGTTTGCCGATCCCTGGGTCAAGTTCTGAGGCAGTCAGGCATTCACAAGCCAGGCAAATATGGATAAGTAAGCAAAGAGGATAGGTGACAGAGCAGACGGTGAAGGAGAGTGGTGTAACTGAAAAAAACAAAATGAAAATTTAAAAAAACAAAAACAAACAAGAATAACAAAGTGGGAAACTGTGCAGAATATTTGACATTGAATTTGGTAACACCAAGATCACTGGTAACGTACTCAGAATAGTTTCAGGTAGTGGTGAGAGAAGGGGAGACCAGATCTGTAATGTTTACCAATTTCTACAGTGTAAGCACTCCCAATTTCAAGCTACCAGCAGTTTATCAACCAACTCCCAAAAACATCCTGAATGTTTCACAAGGGGCTTTTCCCTAGCATGGCAAGCCAACGAGCCAGCTCCAGCATATCTCTGCTTTCAGAACAGTGGTGGGCAAATGACTTAAGACAAGACTATATTAAGAAGCGGCTAGAGAGCACAGAAAGCACCCTAAAAAAAAGCTGATTCCCCAAAAACATAGAAGTTAATTAAATCTACAAATAAGTGATTCAAACAGCAAAAACTGAAATACTTGTAGAACACACCTTATTTGGTTCTTCATTAAACCCAAGTATTCAGGAAGATTTTTAGCTTCTGTGAGGACTGTTTACACCTTTAAAATTATAGGTACATATTTTCTAGAATACATTAATAGGCTTCCTTAAATGGTAGGTCACCGGGCATTGACAACATATGTAAACATTTGGAACCATGTGTTCCAACTAACAAGTTATCTATGCACACTATTATAAAATTTTATGTAAATAACAATGAATCATGGATACAAAGGTGCTTATAAAATGCAGGGAAATTTAAATTACAATGGCACAAGGAGTTGGGTCTTTTTAAATCCTCAGGATTTTTACACTAAAGCAAATACTCTAATAAATACCTATTGACGTTCTAAGGTCCCAAGGAATATACAAGCAGACTAAATGTGAAAAGCATATACTGCCTGTGGTAGCAGAATAATGGTCCCAGAAGCATCCACGTTCTAATGCCTAGAACCTGTGAAGAAGTTACCTTCTGTGGCAAAGGAGACTTTGCAGATGTGATTAAATCAAGGATTCTGAGATTTCCTGAACTATCCTGTTGAGTCAACATAATCACAGGGCTCCTTATAAGAGAAAGAGGGAAGCAGGAGAATCAGAGCCAGAAAGAGACCTGAATATGCGTCTCTGCTGGCTTTGAAATGGAAGCAGGGCCAGGAGCCAAGGAATGTGGGCGACCTCTACAAGCGAGAAAAGGCAAGGAGATGGATTCTCCCCTAGAATCCATAAGGAGCCAATCATGATGACACCTGGATTTTAGCCCATGAAACTGACTTCAAATTTCTGAGCTCTAAAGTCATACATTTGTGTCATTTAAAGTCACTGCATTTGTAGTAATTTGTTATAGCAGCAACAGGAACCCCACAAACTGCCATCTATTGCATTCTCTCATGACTACCAATGAAGAAATAGTCTTTATTTACTGTCAAAAACTTAATGCAGGAAATACCTGAATTAATTTAAATGAATAATTTAAGAGACAGCACTATCCCAGTACCAAGCAACTAAGACACTCCCAATAAAAATAAACTTCATCCCTTCTTTTCTTCTAATACAAAAAGAACAGCCAGAGAAACTGCTAAATAAATAAAGTAAGAATCCATAATAATTTCTGTCTCATTTATTCTCCTCATACCATAATTTAACAGAGGCTTGGTCCAAAAACATAATGGGATGCAAACCTGACTTAAATGTGCAAATATTTTCATTTCCTTCACCAAGTAATTGTAGAATCATGAAAAATGATCAAAAGTATTTCTTTTTAACTTCTATCCCCTTTGTTTGTTTGTTCTCCTTTAAGAAACAACTATTTACTCTACTGATCAGATCTTAAAAGTAACACATCCTCTTACTGATAGCTGCCATTTACTGAGTAACTGAGTGCCAAGCAATAGGCTACACACTGGCATGCAGTTTCTGATTGAATCCTCACCACAACCCATGGGAAAGATACTTTCATCAACTCCATTTTACAGATGAGAAAACCGATACCTAGAATTAGTTAAGTAATGTACCCAAGATCCTCCAGCTAGGAACAGGCAGAGCCAAAAAGTAAAACTCCAAAGATTGTTTATTTCTTTATTTTCCAAAACACTTTACTGACTTGCCCTAACACAAAGCAGAATCATAACAGGACAAAAGTAGGGTCTTTCAGACACCAAATTGTATGTTCTTAGTCATCAGGCTATACTGAATGACTATAGTAGATTTAATCATATCCCCAACAAAGACGTGTTCAATCCCCAACCCCTGGTCCTGTGGGTATAAACCCATTTGTAAATAGTACCTTAAAAGTCCCCATTAAGATGAGGCCAACACCAGGCCCTGCGCACGGGTGCACCGCCAGGCCCTGCGAGCCACACAGCAAGATGATGACATAACAAGAGAGTGACCCAAGGGAAAGCCAAGACGAGACACACTGAAACCGGGAACTAAGGTGGCACAGGCAGTAGGATGCCTCTCTCCCAAGTCGGAGGTTCCAAGGATCAAATCCCAGTGAAGACAGGAGGAGAAGAACGAGAAGAGAGGGCAGGAAACAGACACAGAGTCGCCCAGTGAACGGACACAGAAACAGCAAAAATGGGGGTGGGGGGGTAAAATGGATAAAAGTAAATAAACAAATCCTTAAAAAAAATGTATAGGGGAGGAAGATACAGACTATAGTTGGTAGTAACACTTTGACGATGCTCTTTCATGATTTGTTAACAAATGTTTCACAACAATGCAGGGTGTTTGGGAGGGGTGATGTGTGGGAGCCCTGTGTGATGTTATGCATGTTTGTTTTGTAAGTTCACGATGTTTACTGAACACTTATAGTTTATGTATGTTCATGTATGAATGAGATACTTCAATTGTTTTTTAAAAAATGTGTATCTTAGGCTAATTTTATATTTTTAATGAATAAAATCATTTCTCTAAAACTTTTAATAAAGTTTAGCCAATTTATCTATTCCTGGCTCTAACCTTGTTTTCCCTTTTTAGAAAAAAAAAAAAGATGAGGCCAAACTGAATCGGGGTGGACCTTCACCCAGTATAATTGGAGTCCTTATAAGCAAAGGAAATTTGAACACAGAAGCAGAAGCCACAGGAGGAAACAAAAAGAGACAGCTGCATAATGGAGGCAGAGATGGATCACCAGCAGGCCACCCTCAAAACACTACAGATTTCCGGGAAGGCATGGTTGCCAATACCTATCCTCCAAACAAGGAGGCAAAAAATCCCTGTTGTTGAAGCCAGTAAGTGGGTGCTATTTGTCACAGCAGCCCTGGAAAACTAAGATAATCACATAAATTCTTCCACAAAGTGTTTTGGAAAAAAATCTGATGACCATTTTAACTAATTAAACTAATTTTTAAATATAGGTCCAATGCATTGTGATCTTAACTGGAGATTTATCAAAACACAGAATCCTAAAATCTCAGTATTGGGAAAAATCTGATTAGTTACGTAGTCCCATAGGAAGAAATCCTCTCAAAAAATATTCACAACATCTGGCAGAGGGGTTGGAATGCTTGCAAACATGAATATTTTGATAATGCTGGTTAATATTCCTGTAATCCTAAAACAGAGTAGAGACTTAATGACATGTCTACAGAGAAAATCAGAAAGTAGGTTCTCAGAGGAAATTCCCATCAGGCCTCAAGTCATCACCATCTCAGAATGGGGTTTCCTCATAGAGGGCTTGATATGGAATCTCAAAGAGGACATGGTCTTAAAAATCAAATTATCTTAAAGCTCTTGTGTTTGGGCCTCAGAAATATAAGATAATGTCTTAGTTTGCCAGGGCTGCTATTCCAAATTCTACCCAATTGGGTCAACTTAAAGAACAGGAATTTATTGTCTCAATTTTAGAGGCTGGAAGACCAACACCAAGGTCTTGACAAGCCATGCTCCTTCCTGGAGTTGCTTGATGCTCAGGATCACCTAGAAGGGGAAGGAGGGAGGGAGAAGAGAGAGAGAAGGGGAGGAGGATTACTGATCTAGCTCTCTCTGTCCCAGGAAGTCAGGGGTGTCCCTACAGCATACCAAGGTCCAGACCTGTGGCACGACAGACATGGCCTGTTTGCACTTGCGTGAAGCCCATGAACAACTGATTGCCACAGCAGGTGCTCAAGCAAGAACAGAGGTGCAAGGATTTGAAGGCATTCATAGAGGTTTCTGACATCTCACATCTGTCTTCCTGGAGCTTAAAAGTTAAAAAGAAAACAGTGGATAAGAAGTTAAAATTCCCTGAACCAACTTGGTGGGAAGGTAGGAAAAGAAGACAAATGAACAATGAATAGTTGGCTCCTTCTTAGAAAGGGCAGCTGCCTTATATCTGCTGAAATGGCTTCCCAATATAGCTGTGTAGAGCTGATATGTACTACTAAATATTACAAATAACAATAAGCACTAGGCAGTAGAGCTAAGGACACTAGGAAGTGACTTCCATGAGGGAAGAGATTCTTACTTGTTTTTTATGATATATCCAAGCAACACTTAGTACCAAAATGAATTAATAAATGACATGGACTACACCAACATGTACTATCTCATTCTATAATGGAAAATATTTCAAGGATCTGATTCTTCAACAAGGTCCCAAAGAAGATACCACCTGTATATCGGAATAGAAAAGGCAACTTTCAACATAGAGAAAACAATATTAGAAAAAAGGATTGGCAAAATCTAAAGATCCTGTGTCCCTGGATCACACTTTCTATTTCTAATATAAGTCCTATGTATTCTATACGTATAATAAATGCTAGGTACTTAAAATGTGCTAAATGAGTATCAGTTGATTAAAAACAAGGAAGTCACATTTAGGGGCAGAGAGAAGAACTGTCAGGCTGAAGTAGAGAAGCCATTTTGGGAATTCCAAGTGATGAATATGGACAAATAGATCAACTACACATATTGGGTATATGCACACAAACTTGGAAGGCATATGAGACATAATGACATTAACAGGAAAACCCATTGAGATGCAAACTCCTAGAAGATGGAAATTATTCCATCACAGTACTGATGTGTTGGTCAACTCTAAAAAACAGGAACAGAGAAGCTGACTATAATAAATAAGGCAAATAAATAAATAAATAAATAAATAAATAAACAAAAGAAATAAATAA
Source organism: Cabassous unicinctus (assembly GCA_029593785.1). Taxonomy (NCBI): domain Eukaryota; kingdom Metazoa; phylum Chordata; class Mammalia; order Cingulata; family Chlamyphoridae; genus Cabassous; species Cabassous unicinctus. The sequence continues at coordinate 3,098 of JAQZBX010083632.1, read as the reverse complement.
GGCAAGTATTTTTTATAAATACAATTTCCATTGGATTTCTCAAAATTGAGTAAATACTGTGGTGAAAATAACACACTCGGAACGGAAACAGACTTTCTTTTGCAGTTTAAAGGACTTAAAACGGCTTGATTCTATCAATACAAAGTAACTCTCTAAAACTAAAATTGGCACCTCAGGAGTTAGATAAACTTTAGCAGTCTCCCAGTATTCTACATAATATTCAATGCTACCTTTTTTTTTTTAACTACAAGAAGTCTACACTCCCAATACACTTGACCTCTTACTACAAAACATCCGAGCACGTCTTGCCGCAACAATCATAGTGGGCATACCTAAATACATGTAGAAACGATGAACGTGGACTAAGAGCATGAACTTCACAATCAGAGAGCTGAGCCTGGTTCTAACCACTTACACACTCGATAAAGTCACTTAACCTAAGTGTCAGTTTCCATTTTTCTAAACTAGAGATAATAATGCCTTCCTCGTGGGGCTGCTTAAGAGTTAAGTGTAATAACACATGTAAAAGATGAGCACACTATCTGACAAGGTGGTGCCCAGTAAAAGCAATGGCTGCAAGCGGTAAGTTGGCTATTGTTAAAAGCACTGTACCTGGAAATTAGTTGAATGATTATTATTCTCATTTTGTCAACAAAGCTCAATGTACTATAGAAAACTGGAGGGTCGATTAAAATTGACAGTGCATTTTAGGGTTAATGTAGTGCACAAAAGAGAGGCCCATTAGTTTCTTCAGTAGAAGATTACCCTGGTAAAAGCACTGGTTCAAGTCACCACCACCAAGAGTCTGCGAGTTAGACTCCAGGCAGCGGAAAAAGTGTGACAAAGGTCACAAAAGAAGAAACACAGCAGACAAGTGAACCGATGTAGACAGAATGTGACAAGGAGCTGGGTTCAGGTGGACACAGCAGAAATGGGGACATGATGAGCTCAGGAAGTACAATCAAAAAGAGACCCACACTGGGAGAACGGTGACCTCAGGCGACTCTGAAGGGAAAAGGGAGCGTCCATGTAGAAATATTCTGTAAAGGACTCAAAGTAGGGAGCTATTTTATTTCTCAAGTAAAAACCTGAGGAACAGGGTTTTAACATAAAATTCAGCATCTTTGTGGATCTTGTTCCCAAATTTACATATCTAATTCACATTGATTTCCAACACTCAGAACATGCACTTAATACCTGAGACTATCAACAATTTGCAAAAGAAAGGCAAATTGGTCTATCTAACTAAAAAGGAGTTAGCCCGGCTTTGACATTTAGAAAGTCAGGATGTACACTCTAAAACTGAAGAACTATTGAAAGAACTACTGTGATCTCAAAGGAGCAGAAATCAGGGGAAAATTTAATAACAACCTGGACTTTTACCTCTACAAGTCTTTTATGTATGAATGAAGGAAACAGTCTTTACCTTTATAATCACTGGTAAAAGAGCATTGTGAAAGCACTTGCACATATAACAATGAGTATATTAAGAAGGAAAAAAACAATCCCTGAGTTTAAAAACAAAAACTAGTTAACCAACCTACACAGAAAAGGAAATAAAGAAGTTAAGGACTAATAGGGACAGAAGAAAAATCTCTGACAATTCCTTTTAAACCACCTAAACTTAGTTAAACTTCAAATTATGAAAGTAAACCTCCTTGCAATACTTGAAAATGTCCAGCTAATATGTCCAAAGTCATTTATTAGTCCTGGCTAGAATCCACAAAAATCAAGCATATGTACGTCTATGGAGAAAATAAATTGAAATCGCACACTGCAATAGAAAAAAAATTAAGATGTCAGTGGACGACCTGGACCTTTTGCCAATTACATCACACTGCTACAGCCTATGAGCCTAGTGGCCATGGGCCACTGAGAGGCTGCACCAATTCAATGTTCTTTCCTCTCCTAGTCAAAGACAGAGCCTCCCTCCCTCCCTCCCCCCTCCACCACTATTCTATTCTGGGAGATCCTCTATTTGGCTCCAAAATTATAGGTAGACTCTACTATTCTCTCCTTTTTCTAACACCATTTGATGGTAGCCCAAGTAACAATAGCTCCTTTTCATTTTCACTAAAAAGAAGGAGAGGCAAGAAAAATGAAAAATATGATTGGGGAAATCTTTCAAAATGCTCAGTCATTGCTTTTAGTTTATTTATAATTCCCGGTTTCCTAATGAGATAGACAATGGCTCCTATGACGTTCTTCTGTTCTCCACTTTGAAACTAGAGGATGGTTTGTTCTTCTCTCATCCTTCCCTCACCACTTAACATTCGCAGTCACAGAAGCCCCATCTGCCATGTCCCCGTCTTTCCAACACAGATCTATCAAGTTATGACTTGATAGGCCAGACAATTTATTCAAGAATGACTGTTCCCAAAAGAACCCAGTTCACCCAAAGAAAAATCACTTCTACATTCCTGGTGTTCTTGCATTCTTATTCTGGAGAGAATATATGGCCTTCCACACCGTATACATCTCTGGACATAACTGGTAGTCCTTATACTCCCCCTTCCCACTTGCATTTTCACTTTTGAGAGATGCACAAACACGTTTAGGTGTCACATTAAGAGTAAGCAATCATAACAACCATTTCTGAGGATTATCAGCAATGAGGAAGGGTGGGGACTCACCACGTAAGGTATGCTCAATATACGATGACATTAAAATGGCAGTTAATTTTCATGAGAGAAGAAGTTGGCTTTTTAATCACATTTCAAAAACTACAGCTTATGCTTAAGTTCATTCCTCTTTAGAAAACATACGTGATTATTTTTCAATTTGAAAATTAATATCCAGGGGACTTCTGGTTTGGAGGCAAGATGAACACAAATTTTGCTCCTTCTGAAAACACACTAAAACTACAATAAAAGATTTTTTTAAGCACAAACAGCCTGACCATTTCCTGTGAACAAGAGCCTGAGACTGCCTAATCCTCTGGCCTTCCACTGAGCAGTGACAGACATATGCATCTGCAATGAAAAACCCTTACACATTGTGACTCTATGACTGAGAACCTACAATCTCTTCCCTATTAGAAAACGTAGGAGAGGAGCAAGTGTAGCTCAGTGGTTGAGCACCTGCTTCACATGTATGAG
>JAQZBX010083631.1:0-13359 GCA_029593785.1 Cabassous unicinctus | reverse complement strand
TGGGGAATGGATGTGTGGGGTGTTTTTGGGGGTGTGGGTGGTGGGGAGCATGGGAATCCCTGTAGTTTCTGAGTAACATTTGGGTAATCTAGGCACCTTTATAAAATGTATATATATATATAATAACATTTATGTAAACAAATGCACATATATGCATATGTATTTATATATCATTTTACAAATAAAAAAAATTAAAAAATAAATAAATAAATAAATAAATTTGGAAAAAAATAAAAATAAAAAAATAAAACAAATAGGAACATAAAAACCTTGATACAGGGAAAACTATGTCACACACTCTTCCCCCAAATCCTCATCTATAGTCAATTTCCCTGTTACTGTGGAAAGAGCATAAACTCTAACCATGCACTGTGAAGCTTTTGGGAAATGTTCTATTCACATTTAACCATAGTAGTTTCTCGATATGTGCTTTATGTATTTATGCTGGCCTTTGTTTGTTTTTCTCTGTGATAATTTAGATTTGCCATCTCTTTTAGCTCGATACAAGTTATTTACACTTTTATGAAATAGTTTTTAACTTTTATTTCTTTGTATATTACCATTTTATGCTTTAGGCTATGGACAATAGTGATGCTTGCTTTATTATAAAAAATAAGCAAATGCCTACATATTTCCTCCTGATTGGTTTCAAATCTCCTTCTCTGCCTCACTGCTGGAAAAATTTTTTTTTTTTTTTTGCAGTTTGAATTTTCTCTTTTTAATAAAAATGCACCTATAAAACAGGTCAATACAGTACAGTCAGCACAGAGACCTCCAGAACAAGCCTAAAAATTGTTTCAAAATAAAAACCAAGAAGATGTCTTCACATATTGTATTTATATATTTATATATTTATATATTTATATAATATATAAAAATATTTATATATTTTTATATAAATATTTACATAATGGTACAAAATGGCTGGGGCATGGCCATGAATGAAGGAAGTGGGCTGGCCTGTGGAGTTCACCTTGGAAAGCTAGTTGAGTGGTGGAGGTGGCGGGGGAGGGGAGGGCACGGGCCCTTTGCAGTCTAACCTCTCCCTCCTCGGGGCAGTTTGGGAAGTTTTGGGTCTGGGGTAAGGGGCTTACGGGTGAGGCAGGACAGGCACAATGCCTGGCAGGATGGGGGTACAGGTGGCCCCAAACACAGGGGAACTGGCCCTGGCCCCAAGGAGGTGCTGGGGGAGACGGGAGCCTGCCAGCAAACCAGGAAGAGCTTGAACCAGCTGCTGGTGGACTGAGAGGACAGCACCAGACTGGGAGGAGTGGGGGTGGGGGTGGATTCCCTTTGCGTCACAGCTGCCCATGCGAGACCAGGCCCAGCGGGCCGGGTGTGCTGAGGGTGGGGGCAGAAGACACCCTGTCCAGAAAGGGCCCTTGGTCCTGGAGGCAGAGTGCAGAAGGCCTCAGGTGAGACCTGCCGCCCCCCCCCCCGCCACTTCCCAAGGCAACAAAGGAAGTGAGAAAAGGAGAAGTTTTTTCTCTTGAGGCCAAGGGGCAGGGGTGGGAGGTGTGGGGGATGGCAAACACCTATTTGTGTATGGCTTCAGCTCTGACCAGGGGCATGTGGGGAGCCCTAATGGGGGAGAGTAGGGGGCGAAGGGGGTGGCAGTGGCTGAGCCTGAGTGGGCACAGGCAGACCTGGCCCACAGCGCTGAGCCCTGGGCAAAGGGACCTTGCCAGCGAGGAGGCAGTGGGATACTACCCTGCTTCCCCCATCCCCCTTCATCCCATCCTCAGGGGGAGGCAGACTGACTCAGCAAAACCCTGTTCTTTCCTCCTTATCCGAGTAGGTGGCAGCCTCCAAGAGCCAGGGCCTGGGGGTCACTTGGGTACTGCAGTAGGTACAGGACCACATCTGCCACCACACACCACCTCTCCATAGCTCCACACAGCCACTTCCTCTTCCTCCCTCCCTTCATCCCAGACTGGGGACAAAAGACTTCAAGTTCTGGCTAAGATGTAGCAGCAGGGGACCGGACACCCATGGCTGGGCAGCCAGGGCTCCGTGTCACCGGTGTGGGCCAACACGTGTGCCTCTGCACACACGTGTTCCCTGAATCACTCGGCAGCAGACAGGCTGCCGCCCGGAGGGAGGTCTCAGCCCTGTTGGGGCTCACCAGGCGGAAGCCGGGGCCGCCTGACTAGCTTTAGGTGTGAGGCATCTGCGTCCTTTTACCATTTGGGGAGGGGACAGGAATGGCATCCTATATCAACCCAGAGACGCTGCCAACAGTGGGTGGGTGTGTAGGACTGCATGTGCCTGGTCCAGGGGGACGGAGGAGGCAAGAGTTCCAAGAAGCGGGAAGGGTTTCTTTTATCCTTTTTTTGTGTGACGTCTATCAAAACACAGAAATACAGCACCCGCACAAACCGGCACAAAAGCTCAGCGCTCTATTTACCGCTATGGCTGACACCTGCGCCCCCCGCAGGGGGTCAGGCATGTCAGCAGGGAGAAGGCAAGAAAAGACAGAAGGAAAGACGGGTGGGCGTGGAGATACCAAGGAGAAAAGTGGAGCTGGAGAGATGGAAGGCCCAGGAGGAGTGGCGGGAAGGGAAGGGATGAGGGGGGGGGGCTCTCCTTCCTCTCCCCTCAACCGCGATCCAGAACTCCAAAAGCAAAGCTGAACTACAGTGGGTGCAGAGAGAGAGAGGGAGGAGAGAGGCTCCATAGGAACTGGGGCGAGGATGGGGGAGGGGCAGTCCTGGTGGGCGAAACGGAACAAAACTCCCATCCAACATCCAGCCCTCCCCCCACCCACTCTGCCACTTCCCCCTAAGCTGCCAGCACATCTGGTTTCCACAAATGCCACTCCCACCACAAGCCCCCTCCCACCCCACCCCTTGACCCAGGCCATCCCAACACCAGAGGGGAAGAAACCTCTCTAAGGTTAGCGTGTTTGCAACCCGGGCCCCATCTGCGGCCCCAGCAGGGCCCGCTCGAAGGGCAGGTTGGCCATGCTGCCCGGCCCCGGGAGGTAGCCCATCTGGCTGTCCAGAGACACGCTGCGCTGCTGCAGGGGGTGGGACACCACGAGGCTCTGCTGGGGCGGGGGGCCCATGAGGGAGCCCTGCGGGGAGAGCATGTGGGGGGGCGCTGGCTGTAGACCTCGCCCCCCACACTCCGCTGCTTCATCAGCATGAAATTCTGCTGGGTCATAAGGCCTTGTGGGGGGGACATGACGCACTGGTGCAGGCCATGGGGCACCATGCCCTGCTGTGGGGGCACAACTGTCCTGCCCAGCAAGGACATCTGTCCGGGGTGGCACATGGACATGTTGAGCTCCCGCTGGACGCCCTGCTGGCCCGGGAGGTTGGGGAGCCGTGAGGGGGTCTGCTCCACCATCATGTTCTGCAGGTTCATGAGACGCAGATTGGGGGGCTGGGCCTTGGGGGGCTGGTTTTCGCTCTTGGGAAAGTATTGCAGGGTGCTGCTTGGCTTCTCAGAGGGGATGATCCTCGACAGGTCGAACTCGGGGATCCGGTTGGGGTGGGCCGAATCACCTCGCTCAGCTCAGGGTAGTTCAGCACGCATGCCACCCCAGAGAGCACGCCCGGTGGGTATGCATCGCCCATGCGCCCAGCCAGGCCTTTGCCTATCAGGTGCTGCTGGAGGGGCAAGGGGCCTGGCGGCTGGGGGCGGCAGGTCCTCCGGCGGCAGGGGGGTGCACAAGGGGTAGTGCTGCTGCAGGCCAGGCCCCGCGCCCCCGCCGGGGCCCATGGCACCGTGGGGCTGCTGCAGCCGATGGGGGAAGGGCATCATCTGGGAAGAGCTGGGCACGGGGCCACAGGGGGCACCCAGGGCATCTGGGTCCCCCAGAGCCATCATCATCGAGTTTTGAGGGGGGCCTCCTGTCCCCTGCGCGTTCGGGTACAGTGGAATGTTGGAGCCCAGGGGGGTGGGGGAGGCAACATGGTAGACGGGGCTCATGGGACAGAGCCTGCTGGCCTGGCAGGTTGATGCCCATTGGGCTCTGGGCAGTGGCCGAGTTCAGGTGCATCGGGGCGGGCTGGTTGTTGCTGATCCCTGGTTCGGAGCCCTGTGGCGGGGGCGGTGGGGGCAGCAGAGGCCGGTCGGGCAGCAGCTCGTCGTCCGAGGTGGTGATGGTCTTGATAGCGTTGTCGAAGAGCGGGGTGGAGCTAGGCAAGGTGTACTTCGACATTTGGGACGTCATCAAAGACAGGGGGTTCTGGGAAGGCGCGGGGTCTGGGGAGGAAGTGAATGGCAGGCTGGGGGTCATGAGGCCGCTGGGAGGGTTGGCAGGGGTTGCCGAGGAGTTGCTCCGGGGGCCGCTGGGCGGGAAAGTACCCTGTTCCATGTTGCCCAGGTGGGTGGAAGAGTTCATGTTGAGAGGCGGCTGCTTGTTCTGAGCCACCCCAGGGCTGGGCATGGCTGTCTTGGGTAAGGCGATCCAGCCCGGAGAAGGCACCGCCATGGAGGGGGAATTGAGCCTGCTGGGCGAGCCAGAGGACGAACGGACGCTGAGCGAGGAGCTGAGGACCTGGGGAGACTTGAGAAGTCCGGTGGGTTGGCGGAACCACCTGGGAGGGCGTCTGGGGGGACTTGAGGTTGGCGGAGGGTGAGGTGACAAGGGATGAGTGCACCTGGCTGAGGGTGGGTGACTTCAGGTGCCCCATGCCGGGCGAGTTCATCTGGTTAATACTGATCGTGAGGTCCGAAGGCCGCCTGCCCAGCCCCCGGCTGGGGGCCAGATGCATGGACCCGGGGGGAGGGTTGGATGCAGGAGGCAGAGGCATGTGGCTAAGCCGGGTGGTGCCCACGGTGCCCATGGGCAGCGAGCTCTGGTCAGGGCTGAACATGTCTTTGGCACTGCCCATGTCCTGGGGCAAGGCTTGGTAGGGTCCCTGGGCCCCAGAGAAGCCCTGCTGGCCCTGGCTGGGGAACTGCGAAGGCATGAGCATCTTCTGGGGGCCTCCCATCATGCCGCTGCCATTCTGGGCCCGAAACCAGGCCAGCTCCTCAGGGCTGAGGCCCTGAGGCCCCATCATGTCGCCCGGGCCCTGCATCTTCTGCAACATCAGCATCTACTGCTGCGGGGTCATCTGCACGTTCAGGTTCATGTTCATATTCATATTCACGTTCATGTTCATGTTGAGGTTGCTTGGCCCTGTGGGGGCTTCCACCTCCCTCAAGCCAGATTGCCCCATGGGGGTGCTCAGGAGGCTCCGACTGCCACCAAACTCCATGCCCATGGGCATGCCCGCCAAGCCCTCGGCCCCAACCATCTGCCAGGGGAACATGGCTGGGTCCATCTGCCAGTGCGCATGCATCATTCGCTCCATCTCCACACCCTGCCCCATGCCACCACCGGCCATGCCCAGGGGGTGCTGCATGCCCATCTACCGCTTCTCCAGCAACTGGTGCTGCAGCAGCTGCTAGGGAACCCGAGGTGTCATAAATCGCTCAGCCTCGCCCTGCCCACCTGGGTAGGGCACGGCATTCTGGGCAAAGTTGTTGGGCACCCCCAGAGGGGACAGGTCTTCGGTCCAGCCCATGCCCTGCCTCACAGGCCTCGGCATGGCATTCATAGGCATCTCCATGGGTAAACTCTGAATGTCCCCAAACCCTGGCACTCGCTGCATCTGGGTACCTGGGAAACCCGGGCCAGGGAATGGAGGGCGGCCCCGCAGCTGCATGGGGTCTTGAACATCCATGGGACCCCGCAGCTGGGTGCCCACTCCGGGAGGCCACTGCTCCCCAGGCTTGCCGTGGTAGGGGAGTGGCGGCCCCTTCACCATCATGCTGCCCATGCCCATCACGTCCTGCAGAGGGCGGCCCCCATGCAGCCCCATCTGCTCCTGCCTTCCTCCGCTTCTCCTCGTAGTACTCCTCCTGCAGCTTGCGCCAGGCCACCTGCTCGGGCGTCAGGCTGTCCTGGCCCAGGCTCTGCATCATCATGTTCATCTGCTGCCCCATGTCCCCACCCGGGGGGGGGGCGGGCACTTCATGCTCCAGCGGAGGAGCCCCCAGGCTCTGTGTCTGCGAAATCATGGACTGCAAGGGCTCCTCATACTTCTTCATCCCCCCGGGAGGGGTCGGGTGTGGCTGCTGGGGGGCAGAGAAGGGTTGTGCTGGTGGCCCCCCCTCGCCAACACCTCCTGGGGCCCCTTGAGGAAGGGCTCGGTCTCCCCACTGTGGAGCAGCAGCTGCTCCATGTCTCGCAACGTCTGGAGAGAACGCTCCCAATGCTCCAGATGCTCTTTGGACAGGCCCTCGGATCCCGCCAGGCTGCGCTGCCCATTTCCTGTGGGGGTGGTCCCCCACAGCAGGGCAGAGCCAGGGGCACTGCTGGGGTCTCCTCCAGGAGGCAGAGGATTGTTGGCGGTGGCAGCTGTGGGGGTGTTAGGGTGGGTGCCCCTGGTTCCACAGTCTGTGCTGGCCGCACCCACCGAGTTGGGAGTCAGGTCTTGATTGTTGTCCTCAGGGGGCGCCTCCGGGGCAGGGCTGGGGGGCACTGCAGGTGGGAGGCGGCGGCGGCAATGGAGGTGGCTGGAATTGCCGGTTGCCGGCTGATGATGCACTTAGGGGTAGCGGTTCAGGGGTAGGTGGCAACTTCGGAGCCTGGTCAAGCTTGGCCCAAGGAACGTTCTGCTGGTGGTAGGTGAGGATGGAGTCTGCCAGGTCCTAGAGCACTGCTTCTGCAGCCGTGTTGGCCAGGTGACATACACGAACTGGGAAGGAGGCTTTTCAGGGACGGCCCCACCCCCGGCCCCGGGGCATCAGACAGAAGGCCTGGCGCGGGCCCGTGCAGGGGACCTGGCGTGCTGCTCTCACTGAGGGGCAGTTGGAGGGTTTGGCCGGGACCCAGCTGTGGGGCCGCCATGGCTGGGTCTGCTACATTGCAATTGTGGGTGGCCCCAATGGGCTTGTGGTCCTCCTCGCTGTCAGGTCCCGAGCACCATTCGTCCCCTCTGTAGGGCTGCTTCCGCTCTAACATGCAGCACCGTTTACTCCGGGGTGCCACCTCTTTGGCCTCTGAATCCAGGGATGGGGTCCCAACCTCTCGCTGCTCTCCAGAGTCCACAGACACACTCCGTTCCCTCTTCACCTTGCCCTTGAGTCAGCCGAAAGTGGGTACCCCTGCCTGGGGTTTCTTCAGACTTGAGTTGCTTGGTGAGATCTGGTTGGCCTTGGCCCCATGGTTTCCCGCCCCCACGCCCTTCGCACCCAGGTTGCAGGTGGGTCCTTGGTTCACATTCTGGTGCTGGGATTGGGCCCCGCCATTCCCTGTCTTGCCATGATTGGTCAATTTATTTTCTGGGTGCATTGGCTTGGCTGGGGCAGGGGGGCAGTAGCCGCGGGGGGAGAGCGGGGGGCTCCCTGGAGCTTCTCTCCTCCTGGGGTGGGTAACCTCGCGCGGGTCGGGGATCCTCAAGCCAGGCCGGACCTGGACGCCATGACCAGGTCAGGGTCGGTGGGTGAATTGGGGTCCTCCTGCTCGCCAGTTGGAGGTGCGGAGGGGGGCGGGCAGACGGTGATCCTTTGATCCTGGACGCCTTGGTCTCAATACCACACCGGCCCAAGAGAGGGTATCGGAGAATCGCCTGGCGCCTGGGTTCCTGCCTCCCAATCGCCAAGCATGGTCATCGGCGCCGGGCAGCGGCGGGAGAGCGCGCACACCCGGCCTGCCCGGGGCTCGGGGCTGGGGTCTTGGCCCCGAACCTCCCGGCTCCGGCTCCTGCTCCTCCTCGCTCCCTCCCTTCCTCTCTTCCTTCCTTCCTTTGCCACCTCCTTTCACTTTCCCGGAGGCCCACGGAGATGGCGGGCGCGGGGCGGGGAGGGGGCTGTCTGGGCGCTTATTGTTGGTCGGCCGCCGAGGGTCCGGGTCGCAGCCCCCGGGCGGCGCGGCGCCCGGGGACCCAGGCGTGCGGGCGTCCGGCCGGCTGGCTCTGGGCGGTGGCGGTGGTGCAGCGGCCCCGGGTCCGGGGCATGTCCGGCCACTAGCTCCGCCGCGCCCCGCCGCCTCCCCGGGCTCCCCTGCCAAATCATGATACTCTTGAAAGTAAGTACATCTCCCCAAAATGTTGTGCATTGTAATGGTTAGGGTAATGTCTGCACTCAGTCAGCTAATGCTGACCAGTTGTTTGGTCAAACAGGCACTGGGATAATTGTAATACAAGGACATTTATAAAATCTCATCATACTTACAGATATCTCCTGTTGGTTTTTTCCCTAGAGAACCCTGACTAATACTGTTATGCAAAACAGGCTTTATATTTCTGCCACTCTAAAGAATTGCAGAATTGAAATGCCAGTTCCAAACAGCACCAGGCAACCAGGCTTCTTTAACTTTCTCTTCAGCATCCTGTGCACGTGGCTCTGATTCCCCAAGTATAGAAAAGAGCACAGCAGTCATGGTCCAGACACCTGAAAGTCAGAAGGCAGAAGAGGGTAAACTGAGTAGAGCCCCTTGGAAGAATTTTTCCTGAAATCAGCTCCAAAAAAATCCACTTTATATTTGAAAAAGTCACATTAAATTGCTTTCCTCACCCCTACCTCCTCCTTCTAGGAAGTCCTGGAAACACTGTTCTGATTTTCCACAACTCTTAGGAAGGCAATCAGCAGTGCCAGGCACTGCATTTATTATTAGCTCTTATTTCATTAATGTCACTTGTGAAATAGTATGCTATTACAAAACTTAGGTATCCTTAAAGTATCTGTATTGATACTCACACTGAAGTATTTGAACATATGAGGCTTACTTAAAACTTCTCAAGCTCTGAACTTTCATTTGTTGTTTTGGTAAATTACTGATTATCTGCCTATCTTTATTCTCTTTTTCTGTTTGGAGGAGGTTGGGACCAACCATCCAAATGTAGTCAGCATACATAGCTTCCAGGCTAGAGTATACCATTTCCATCATTCCTTAGAGCTAAGTGGAGCAATATGATGATTTTCTGGCTAATGATTTTTTAGTGGATGTGATGTATGATCTGGGTCATAATCATAAAAGGAAGGTGATTGACCTCTACATTCTTTTCTTTACCAGGCACCTGGGATTGAATACGGGACCTTGTACATGTGACACAGGTGCTCAACCAGGGAACTACACCTTCTCCTCACTATATTCTTTTTCATTTTATCCAGGCAAGAACCATATTTTGAAATTTTGTTTCATCATAAAACATGTTCAAGAGCAACAACCCAGGAAAAGGTAGTACAATGAGATCAAAGAAACCTGGATATCCAAAGAAGTGTATAATTCTTTGTGGACAAACTAGCAATTAAGACTGTACATCTGAGTCAATCAGTCAATCCATCAAAAAACACAAAGACAAACAAACAGAAAACCCAAACCTCTCATAGGACAGTATTATAATGCATCACAGTTAAAGAAGCTGGATAAGTTCCTAACACAGTTTTTATTTCAGACTGTGAAAAAAAATAGCTATAGATTAAGGTATTTTAAAAATTTAATGATTTGTGAAATATCCTTAATTTTTTTTATCCATTCCTCTCTTAACACATGGACCTGCTCCTTCTGGATTCTTCTGCCCAAGAAGAGATTGTTGAAGCTCTGATCCCTGGTTTTATTGTTGTTGTTGTTGTTGTTATCATTTCATTATTAAGATTACCGTTGTTTGTTATTGGGGAATGCTGACCTCATGAAACGAGTTTGTGCAAAAGATTGTAAAGCACTGATGCCATTTCTTCTTTAGGTCTTTATGTATTTGGTGGAAACAGCCAATGAACTTGTCTGGGCCAGGGAAATTCCTTTCCTGAGGGATAGTAGCTACAAATTTAACTTCTTTACAGAAATTATAGGGCTTCTTCATTTTATTTATTTAAATTAGGTGAATTTTGTTAGTTTATAGTTTTGGAGTAATTGCTCCACTTCATCTAACTTACACGTTTTTTGTTTATATTTTTTCATAAAATAATTCTCTTATTTTTCTTTAAATATCTGAATCCTTAATTTCCAACATTGGTAATTTAAGTCTGATATCTCTTTTTCATTGACATCAGCCTTGGATTTCCAATATTGACAATTTACAGGAGTTTGAATGAACTTCCCTTATACTACCTTTGAAATAAACTTTCACCTCCTTCTGTGTGTTGCTTGTGTGACTTGATGCAGTTAGTGCTTTGCTCAGGGCACTTTAATTGTTTTTCCCACATCCCAACTGTCTACAAGCAATTTATCTGCTTTCAGGACAAATGATAGGAGCATGAACTCGAGATAAGCTCCCCAGCTCAGTCTCTCAGACTTCCACCTTATACATTAACACTGACAAACATGCACCCTGTGCTGTTGTGAGTGGTTTGTGCAGCCCAGAAAATCCTGTTCTTAAATGGAACCAATTCCTGTGCCTATATAACCACTGTTGATAGGTCCTTTTTATCAGATCCAGATAAGGGAGCTTTGATTTGATTCCTGCAGTGAAAGGCTTTTGATTAGATTATGGGGCTCAGAGTAGATCTTAATCCTCTTACTGGAATCCATTATAAGGGAGGAATAAAATTCTGCAGACACAGGAAATAAAGCTGCAGAGACAGAGAGAGAAGTCCTGGATACAGGAGCCTGGAATCAGCAGAGCACAGAGATATGGAAACAGCCCCCCAAGAGGCTGATGTAAAAGCCCACAGAGAGGAAGAAGCTGAAGCAAAGAGGCTGGGAAGAGAGGAGAGGGCCTAGCTGCCCCTGCCATGTGCCTGATTGCCCCCAGCTGAGCTCCAGGAGAATATGAGCCTGGAGGGGAAGGTAGAGAATACCAGAGCAGTCATTGTGCCTTACCACATGGCAGGGGTCCAGGCTCACCAGCAGACCACCTTTGGTGAAATAGCGTCTCTGTTGATGCCTTGATTTGGACATTTTCACAGCCTCAGAACTGTAGGCTTTTAACTTAATAAATTTCCATTGTAAAAACTGCTCCATTTCTGGTATATTGCTCTCAGCTTCTTTTAGCAAACTAAACATGGCATAGTATTCGCACAGGGACCACCCTGCTACCTCTGGAATCGGGCTTGGGACCCACCATGAAAAAAAAGCTGATACACCTCACACTGGGGAGGGGTTGGGGACCAAAAGCACCATAAGCTTTTTCTATTGCTTTTGAAGCTGTATTTCCTTGATTATCACTTACCCAGTAAATGCAGCCCTTTAACTGTTTATCACAGTTTTGAGGAAGTTTACTCTTTTTAAGATTCCTTTGCCATCTTTACAGGAACAGAGTTCAAACAACAGCCACCCTCAGAGAAGACTCCCAGCAATCTTCAGTAGCTAATAAAAGCAGTGGTTAGCAATCAGACAGCACAGCCCTGGAATTTGGAGGACTTGGTCTTTATGTCCCACCGTGACACTGACAACCTGTGCTGGAAGCCAGATCTGCAGTCCCAGTGCTGCCTGCCTTGAGGATGGCAGATGGGGCATTATTAACAACACAGGAGGCTGGAAACCACTGGTGTTCACTGCCATGAAGCAGCCTCTTTTTCCTGCTCCTCCTTGGGTGCTGCCCAGTGTTTCACTAGACTCTGAAGTTAAAAGCGATTGACTCATTCCTCAATCTTGAGGATTCCGTGATGGTGATGCCTACTCTGTTTCTCATTGGGAGGGGGTTTAGGTCTCAGGGGGTAGATGGGTGGAACTTTCTTGCTTGCAGTTGTAGATGCTCTCTGTTTTTTGGAATGGGCATTTCCCATCATCATCCTTTTGTTAGTTATCCTGAGTGAATCCAATGAACTGTATAGTAGGTGTTGTAGCTCTGCTGAGACTCAGGGCTCAACCGGCATATGAACAGCCTGAAGATTTAAGTTACTGGAACATATGTTGGACAAGCAGAGTGTTAATTATAGGTTCAAATAAAAGGGGCAGAAGAGCCATGTGTAGGGAAATTATAACTGAGTCTAACTTTGTATGAAAAAGCAAAAGGGGGGAATGCAACTATGGACTAGTGTACATTTATTATTATTCTAGCAATGAAAGAATTTGTATCATTGATAAAAAGGCAGCAGCCATTAGAGTTTCTGAGGGGAGGGAGAGGGAAGAATAGGTGTAACATGGAGTATTTTTGGGATATTGGAATTGTCCTGCCTGATATTGCAATGATGTATACAGCTCATTACACATTTTGTCAAAGCCTATGAAATTGTGTGGTGCAAAGTGGAAACTATAATCTGAAGTTTAGACAATGGTTAGTTGCAATGCCTCAATTTGTGTTCATCAATTGTAACAAATGCACCACAATAATGAAAGATATTAATGGGGTAATGTGAGGGAAGGGAAAGGGGTGAGGTATGTGGGAATCCCCTACGTTTTTGGTGTAACATTTATGTAATCTAAAGCTTCTTTAAAAATAAAATTATTTAAAAAATAAAAAAATAATTGAGTCATATAAAATGTTTTTCTCCAATATAATATTTTTATGCTCATTCATAAATCTCCTAATCATGATACTTCTACTTCTTTTATTTGAACCTATAATTTTCAATTTATCTGTTAGGTATTTTTCTCAGAAACTTAAAGCCTTTGGATTGTTCCTATGCCAGTGGAGCTCTGAAACCCAGCAAATATGTGGCCAACTCCTACTCTCCAGTTCTTTGGGACTTCCCTGGACAATTAACAAAATGATGATGATGGATCAGCCCCATCCCAAAATCAGGGAATATCTTCAACTTCACACAAAACAATTCCATTCTTCTGCCCTCAAATATCTACCTCCCTTCTCAGCCTGAAGCAGTCAGAGTGGGCATCATCCCAAATCCATCAAAATTAAGGATTGAACAAAAATAAGCAGAGAATGTAATTACTGACTAAAGCAGATGTTTTCTTCTTGTAAAAAAGAAGTAAGGGAAAATTAGGAAGAAGGAGTAATGTATGTAAAGGCTCCACTTTCATCACTCAATATTCCTTAAGCATCTATTAAAGATGTGATACTTTTCAAAGATCAATACAGAGAGACTTGGCCTCTCTTAAAGAGAAGGCCATAAATAAAATAATTAATGAATAAATAATTATAATAATAGTTTATACAGATGCTACTGTAAGTTCATTACTTGTTTTGGTGAAAGGATTAATTCATGGAGATTTTTTACTCTACTGTGTTTCCAAAATCTTTCCTTCAATTTTGTTTCTGCTTTCAATTATACTGTCTTCTGTTTTTATAGTTACTATTTCTTTCATTTCCAAGTTTTCAGTTTTCTTTTCTCTCCTTTTCTAGTTTCTTTAATGTAAAATTATATCATTAAATTTAAACTTTTCTTATTTCCTACTATATACATTTGATGTTATAAATTACCCCCTAAAAACTGAGTTAGATATATCCCACACATTTAATATGGTTTCTTCCCATATTGTTCAATTCTAAATATTTTCCAATTTCCCTTGATATTTCT
>JAQZBX010083630.1:0-13364 GCA_029593785.1 Cabassous unicinctus | reverse complement strand
AACTGGTGAAACAATTCAAATTATTTTATGGCTGAAAGAAATCATAAAGAAGACCCCAAAATACAAACAGTAATTAAAATAAGTTGTTTCAGGTGTTTAAAAATGCCCCCTTCTCTTGCCAAATATAATCAACATAACCCTTATCTGAGGTTTCTTCAGGAGTTACAGATTAGTAATCACTGCTTAGCAGATGCTAATTCCTTTTGATTATGTAGAACTCAGATATCATCCTAGAATAACTATACTGGATTGATACTCCTTAGACTCTGAAAACTTTAGATTTAGACTAGAGTTAGCATACGTAATGAGTGTTAAGATGAAAACTCTTCTAACAGCTCTAGTTTTCTATGTGTAGGAAAAGTTGTTGAAATATTTAACTGCATGTCAAGTCACAATTTTCTTTTTTTTTTTAAATTTCTGTCTTCTGTGTAATGTAGATAAGCTGGTCCTTAATTTCATGCCATCGTAGCTATAATGCATCCGAAAAATAATGATTCAGTCAATGTGGTAAACTCAACTCATCAAATGATATATTGGTATGATTAAAGATAGCTAAATGATACAAGATTTGGTTCTAGTGGTAGATTTGCAACTAGTTGTGTACGGTATACACATTATCCAATGAAATAAAGGTAATGCATGTTGGCTATACCAAAGATGAATTGAAATGTGCAAGAAAGGATAATTCCATCTAAGGGTAGATAAGTAAGAGTAACACAAATGATTTGAGTCAGAGCTGCTGGCAGATATTAGTCATTTTCAGACTCATGGTGACTATTTCACTTAATAACAATGTTAGTTTTTATATTTGAGTTTTTGATCTCTAATATACAGGTGTTTGATTCTATATTCTAAAGTTCTATTATTTGTGAAATAACCAGTATTTCACCTTTCTTCTTTTACAGAGCAGTTCTATATAAGTGATTATCTTCAGAGAAGACTTAGGCACTGCTGTATCTAATATAAATTATTAAAGAGAGATTGCTTAGCTCAAAGGCTTCCAGAATTTTCATTATTTCAAACAATTGAGTTCATATGCCCACAAATATACAAGAAAAACTCATATTCTTGCTATATTTGTTTGCCCCACAAGTCTTTTGACAATTTTTGCCTGAGTTTTATTTTAAAACCTATCAAGCATACTGATTGTTGGAATCAATATATTATGACTTACAAATTCAACTTCTATTTTTTTCAACATCATTAGATTGATGAAATGTACTTGAAAACTGTAGTTTGAACCCTGAAGAGGGTAGGACAGATACTACAAATGGCAGAATGTCTATTCTTAATATTACTTCTATACAATTGTTTCCATATTTACTCTATTCCTGAGCATGATATAATGTCCATTATATTTAACAAGATCCCACCGAAAAATATAGCAGACCAAGTAATTATTCTCCAAATAAATTTTCATAGTTTTACATTCATCATTTTTAATCTTTGATTACTAGTTCAAATATCATAATATGGATTATTATTACAGTAATTGTTTTCTTTGGTATTTTACTTTTCAGGGACATGGAATTAATAATCCTTGAAGCCTATACCTCAGATGTCTTTTTAAAAAATTATATAATTTTTCCCCAGTATATGCTGAATCATACATTGATCAGTCATCAATTATCTGACATGGATTTCATCCCTGAAGTATTAAAAAAAAGAAGTATTTCTGCAATTTACTCTTACAATTAGTTTGTTGATCCTTTTCTTAAAAATAGAACATATAGCCCATGGACAATAGAAGAAAATTATTCAGAACTATCCATTATATGAAATTAGTTGGACATTCACTAAAATCACTGGAGAATGTGTGAGTCATAGTTTACTGAAACACACTGTTCTCATCAATTTTAATCATTTATTCATTATATATTTACTCAATTTTAAAAATCTGAATTATTTATCAGATTTTAAACAAGTTTTAAAAGGACTGAAATGCAAGTGTAAGTATGGCTCAGACCATATTACATTCCTGGGCCTTCACAGTCTAGTGAAGGAAATATATATAAAGATGCAAGTAAAATACTTTGTCTTAAGTAGTCTGATGAAAATAAAGATAAAGGAACCTGAGACACTAACCTAAAATAATTTGCAATAGTTATTTTGAAGCTGGTACAGTTAAAACAGGCATAACTTGAAGTCAGAATTTTACACTAATTATAAATACAAAAGCAAGAAGCATTTAATTTATTCTTTATTTGACATTGTGTGATAGATTTTAAGTATCTTATGAATTGAAAAATAATAGAGTTAGGAGATGTGTTCAAATATAAATTCCATTAATTTATTACTATCAGATGATATAATTTTCTGAATCCTAATTTCTTCATCTGTAATAGAAGATATCATTTCCAAGGAATTGAAGAGAAATTAATTAGATAACATAGTTCTTGTGGATAATAGAGCACCATTCATGTGATGGGATGTTTATTAATGCAAAGTAAAAACTTTCCGGAATGAACTCTGTGATAAAAACCTGCCCACACCATAAGCCCAATTAAATGTTATCAATAGAGAAAGAAAGCATAGTTGCAATAGTTGCCTCGTAAATTTTTTAAGCTGTGTTTCATGCTACTGCATTAACCACAAGAGTTACACACAGATGGTAGATTTCATGAAGAAGCTAAACCAAATCAACAACCTGGAGTTCATCCTCATAGGGTACATTGATGACCCAGCCCAACAAGCAACTATAGATCAAGAGTTTCCCTGATATTCTTTTACTTGACCACTGTAGCAGTTTGATATTATTGATGAATTCCAGAAAGAAATATTGGATTATGTTGGAAAATTGGTCTTTTCCTCTGGATGTATAAGAGTGTGTTACATGCAGAGGTTTTACTTTTACTTGACTAAATAATGATAAGGCTTTGTTTGGGCAACACTAGTAAGACGTGTCATCCCCACCCCTTAGGTGGGAAGGGATTCACAGGAAAAACTACACAGCAGAGCAGAAGAGTGAGTTGGAACTTTGATGCTGGAATTTTGATGTGGAGCCTGGGGAAGTAAAGCAGGAGGAAGGAGGACAAAAAGTAGTTTTTGAGCTGGATCCCAGAGAAGTAAGCCCACAGAGGAGCTTGGTCAAGAGGAAGGAGTGAAGCCCGGGGAAAATAGATGAGCCATTTGCTTGACAGTTCACAGCTGGCCTTGTAAAGAGAACAAAGAACCTGAGCCCAGAAAAAAATGGAGCCCCAGGAATAGAGGAACCCAAGAAGCTTGAAATCTTGGCAAACATCTACAACAATTTGCCCCAGCACATGGCAATAGACTTTGGTGAGGGAAGTAACTTATGCTTTATGGCCTGGTAACTATAAGCTTCTACCTTAAATTCTTTTTATAAAACCCAACAGATTTTTGGTATTTTGCATCAGCACTCCTTTGCCTGAATAATATAGTATTTGGTACCAGGGAGTGTTGTAGTGCTTTTTCAATTACCAAAATACTGGAATAGTTTTATAAACAGGTAAGGGGTATTTCTTTGGAGGAATTATGAAATGCTTGATAGAAAAGACCTACAGTGCTTAGAAGAGACTTTGATAGTAATATGGATGCTAAAGGGACTTTTTATGAGACATTAGGAATGAATGATGAAACTATTATTGGAAAAAGGAAGAAAGGCAATCCGTATTTCAAAGTTGCAGAAAACATAGCAAGATTACCTCCTGGTGTTCTATGGAAGGCAGATTTTGAAAATTATGAGCCTGGGCATTTAACTGAAGAACTTTCCAAAGCAAACTTGAAGAATATGGCTTGGCTTCTCCTTGCAGCTTATATCAAAATGTTAGATGAAAGAGGGAAGCTGAGGACTGAACTGTAGGGCACAAAGAAAACAGAAACTGATTCTGGAAATTTGAAGTCTCTGGAAATTCGAAGTCTCTGGAAATCAAGCTC
Organism: Cabassous unicinctus; assembly: GCA_029593785.1. Classification (NCBI taxonomy): domain Eukaryota; kingdom Metazoa; phylum Chordata; class Mammalia; order Cingulata; family Chlamyphoridae; genus Cabassous; species Cabassous unicinctus. The sequence continues at coordinate 9,467 of JAQZBX010083630.1, read as the reverse complement.
TCAGATGATCATGTGCCATTTGAGGACTTAATTATACTTAAAACTTGTAAATCAGGATTGAGGATGCAGTTATCTAGGAAAGCCTTGTTGAAAGTCTTATTGTCTGAAGACTTGGATCTCTGTTTCTTGTATGATAAACCTACAAGCTTTTTGAGAGAGCTGTATGAACAAATCCACTGTCAGCTTGGACTAAGAGGGACATAGAAAGGTGAGATTGAAGGAGAAACAGCTTTAAGAGGAAAATCATGGAAGCTGAGATCTGGAATTAAGACTTTACCTTGAGCCAAGAGAGGAACTCCACTCATGTATACAGAGAAAGTGAATTTGCCCCAGCAGTTGAAGAGGGTGGATGCACCCACTTGAGGTTTGGGGAGAGTTTTGCTGCATCAGGGGACAGAGAGGACAGAGCACATTCCCAAAGGATTAGGGTGGTTAAGGTCACCAACCCATACGTCTGAGAGTGGTGCACCTGTCCCACATGGATTAGGGAAGGTCATGTGGTCAACTCATGCTCTGAGAATGTTGAGCCTGTATGCCAAATGTTAGAGAGGATGTTGTCTTCACTTTATTGTACTAGGGGGTCTAAGACTCTAATCCCAAAATTGGGTAAATTGTGGCAATCACCCCAATGCTCTCAGAGTGTGAGTTCTAAAGCTTGGTTGACACCCAGATTTCTGATGAGGGTGGAACCAAGAAAATGGCTATTTGGCAAGCCTGTGGAAAGGGTGAGTTTTCATGAGGCCTCAAGGAGGATAGGTTGTCTTAAGAATGACTTAAGAATGTCTTTAAGAATGACTCTCAGACTTTGACATCTAATGAAGTGTTTCCTACATGTTTCTGAACTGTAGAGTACCCATGGCTCATGTTTCCCTCCAAATTTCTCCTTATTGTAATTAAAATGTTTATCATTTATCTGTCCATTTGTGTATTGGAAGATAAATGATTTTGTAAATTCCAGAGAGAGGTCTACAGCAGATGGGGCTTTGCCTCAAGACAAACTGTATTTCTTTAAACTGATTATGATATGATTTTGTACTTAGTATTGTTACTGAAATAAGGTTTTTTGAATATTGTAATGTCTTTTTGGAATTCAAAGGGTGGAATGTAGTAGTTTGATATTATTAATGAATTTCAAAAAGAAATATTGAATTATGTTTGCAAATTGGCCTTTTCCTCTGGTCATATTAGAGTGTATTGGTTTCAGAGGTTTTACTTTTACTTGACTAAATAATGACTAAGGCTTTGATTGGACCACATCAGTAGGACATTGCATCCCCACACCCTTGGTGCATGGGAACTCACAGATAAAACTACAAGGCAGAGCAGAGGAGTGAGTTACAGTCTTGATGCTGGAATTTTGTTGTGGAGCCTGGGGAAATAAAGACATGGAGAAGGAAAAAACAAAGGAGTTTTTGAGCTGGAGACCCAGGAAGTAAGCACACAGAGGTGCTTGGTCATGAGGAAGAAGAGAAGGCCCCAGGAAAAGAGATGAGCCATTTGCCTGACAGTTCACAGCTGGCCTTATGGAGAGAGCAAAGTAGCTGAGCCCAGAGAGAAGCAGAGGCCTTGGAAGAGAGGAACCCAAGAAGTCTAAACTCTTGGCAGACATCAGCAGCCATCTTGCCCTAACTTGTGACAAGTCTTTGGTGACGGAAGTAACTTTTGCTTTTGCTTTATGTCCTAGTAACTGTGGGATTCTACTCCAAATAAATACACTTTTTAAAAGCCAACAGATTTCTGGTATTTTGCATCAGCACTCCTTTGGCTGACTAATACATCCACCATGATTGGAAACCTGCTCATCATCCCAGTTATAATCTTGAATGCACGGTAACATTCCCCTTATCCTTGATTATTGATCTCAGTTTATCTTCCTCTAACATTCCCAAAATGCTTGTAGACATCCAGGCAGGAAATTCTACCATCTCATTTGATAGCTACCTGATGCAAATGTACCTGCTTATCTACTTTTCTGTGTTGGAAAAATTATTTCTACCTATTAAGTTCTTTTGCCAATTTGTGCGCACCTGCCCTCTTTTGTCTTACTTAATCATCATGACTCCCAAATTTTTTGCTCTTTTGGGGCCAGGTCCTAGATGATCATGAGCTTGAGAGCAGAGATCCATACCAACCTATTTGCTCATTCTTCTGCAAGGATGTCAAAATTGCTCAGTTGTTCTGACATTGGTTCATTGCTAACATTTTTCTGTTCACATACCCATATCAATGAGTTGATTTTTTTTTTTAATGAGGTAGACTGGTGGTGGTTGTGAGTTTCATCTATTTATTAATTTCTCCCATATTCATTGAGGATGCTATTTCAGAATGCCATCAGCCACAGGAAAGCATAAAGCATTCTATAAATCCCACATCTGTAGTATTCTTGTTTGGTAGCTTCAATAATTAGTGTTTATTTATGCCCTTCCATCTTACAAAAAGCTAAAAGACACAAATCTTCAGTTGTGATGTACACTATGGTCACTGTCTTATTAAATTTGTTTATTTATAGGCTAAGGAATGGTTATCTGAAAGAGGACATTAGAAAAATATTTCAAAGGGAATTGCTTCTACTGTGTATTCCACGGTCTGGGACATTCTATGTAAACACAAAAATGAATCAATGATTTTATTTAATACCATCAATTTACAGTCTCATTTTGTGATTGAAATGCCTGCCTCTTTTTCTTCAACCTATTAGATCTTTATTTTTGTGAAGTTGCACATTATGAATTATAATATTTTGGCATAATGGTTAACACAACATTTTCAGAGTGTATAATTAGAAATTCAGAATTGTCTTTGATGTTGTATAAATGGAAATTCTAGAGTGTCATATGAAAATCAACTATCTTTGCAAATTCAATTGCTCTGAGTTGGCACTAAATAATTTATAAATATATTTCTCAAAGAGCAATGATTCTGCATCTTCCATATTAGTTTCAAAAACGTATTGTTGTTGAGTCTTTGAATTTTCTAAATATGCAATCGTATTTTCACAAGTAGAAGCATTTACTAAATTATTTCCCACTTGAATGGCAATTTTTTTCTCTAGTTGGACTACATTGTTCATTTTTGGGCATTCTTGCCTTATTTATAATTTAACATAAAGTTTTCCAATGCATTCCCAGGTTATCAGAAGCTGGAATGTGTATAAGTAATATGTTTCTGTGTGTACATGTATCTGTTTATCATACTAGAAAATTATCCATTGACTTCCATTTAATTTTGGTATTTAAGTATCTTTCTAATGTCTAAAAGCTAATCACCAGAGTTTTCACCATATATCCAAACTAGTAAAATATTTGAATGAGTTCAATAATATTTAAGTTTTTAAAAAAGCATTGCATATGTCTTATATAACATCTCCCAACACTTCAATTTTTGGCAACACTATGCTATATATTAGAAATAAAACCTAAAACAAAATGCTTCTTAAATATTTAAATTAAAGCAGTAAACTTCTCTTTTCATTAACAAAGATGCCTTCATTAAATCTAAAAATAAATCCACCTCAATCCCTGTCTAAAAAGATATACTTAAGACACATGATAAAAGGGGAAATAAAGCATTGGCAAGAAAATACTGGGTATTTATAAGCAAAAAATTATTTTAAAAAACACAAAGTGCTTTTTTTCAAAGTGAAAGAAAATCAAAGTGAAAGTTAAAGATGAATTTTAGACACAATATTATAAATGGAATCGCATTTTACTGATATATGATAAAATTAATAATTATAATCTAGCATTATTTTCTTGACTAAAATATATTTTCCTTTGAATAAAAAATTAAATAGACTTATTTTATAAACTTTTAAATAGATAAAATATTTCATACATTTTACTATTTGTGTAAGATTATTTCATTGGATATGAAATAACTCTGCGCAGCTTTTCAGACTAACAAAATGCAAAGAAATCTCAATAAATTCTCCAGAGCAGGTATTATGTTTGTTACAAAGTGACCATGATAAAGTAAACACCAGGATAAAAAGCATTAATGGAAAGCAACTGCTGCTGCAGGAACAACAGCGACAGCAAATTATTACTTGGAAAATTGTAAAATGATACATAAAATGCTTAAGTCAAAGAAGAAACAGCATACTGTAATTATTGATTTTAGCTAAAATAAAGAAAATTATAATTTTATATCAATTTCCTGATATCAGCCTTTTATTCCAAAACCAAATTGTTGTGTAATGTATATAATTTAATGTCTAGAAAGAATTCCACCCATAGCCAAAGTAGAGGAAGATTAAAAAAATAAGGGAAAAGTAAAAACCAAATTATCTTAAAGTAGAAAAATAAAACACAAATCAAAATCCAAGAACGATGAATGAAAAGATCAAGAACATGTTTCCAACCTCTGGCATGACTTCTTTCAGTACACCATGGAATATTTTATGTGTATTTGAAGAGATTAAACTTGTGTAAACAAATGGCATTTTTACATATATATACCTTCAAGATGGATATGACATTGGCATGCAAAGAAAATTACTTCTTATAGCTCCACCAACTCGAAAATTCTCATATGCAAATGTAGGGATGGCAGAATGCGGCAAAGTGGTGATGTAGGAAAGAGATCAACCAGGCTAGGTGGTGAACAGGAAGCCCAGAAAAGAATTGTATATTGAGGTTAATAAGATATAATTTGATAGTTCTGTGTCAGATATATATAAATGCTATTTAAATGTGAGGCAAGATTACAGGAGGAACATCTCTGGGAAGGGGTACAGTTTTGCAATATATGTTTAGGATAGGCCTGTTTTCTAAAATTTTGGCTTTTTTGTCACTAAGTCAAAATTATTTCTTCTGGATAATAGATCAATTTTAATTATTTTGGATGTGTGTTGTTGCTTGCAATCAGGGTAAAAATATTTAATTTGAGAAAATTGTAAATTATATAAAATTGATATATTACTAGTGTATCACTTCAAATCAACCCTTCAATGTCATTTAATTTAATTTGGAATTTCATTTCTGAATTACACTTAACAAGAACTTCTAATGCAAGCTTATCATGATAACACCATGGTAAAAACTGATATTGATATCATTAGAAAGAAATTATATTATTCAAGGAGAGTGTGTAAATTAAAACCCCAATTGCTGGCAAATATATTAATCAACAAAGATGCTCATAGATTAATACTGTGAGTGTAAGATGGAAACTTTGCACAGTTTACTAGTATCTTTAAAGTCATGCATTCATCTATGATACAGTAATTCCACTTCTAAGCATTTATTTTTGCAATGCAAGATATTTTATTGCTTTATTTCTAGTAATAAAAATGTCTTTAGACTTTCCAGTTCAACCACAATAATACCCATATAATAGCTTAACTACACACAAACACCATGATGTTCTCTCACTATTTGCATTCATTTCCAAAGATTTACAAGCAATCCTTTAACCAGTTCTGCACAGACTAACCATTAGCTTTCCATTTTCTACCCTCATTCTATATTCTGGTGACCTATGGTCTAATTATTAATTGCATAAGTTTACATAATATATTTAGTTCATAATAGCACAATCACAGAGCTTTGTCCTTCTGTATCTGGCTTACTTCACTCAATATAATGTCTCCAGGTTTGTCCATGTTGTCATGTGCTTGATGACTTCACTTATTTCAATGCTACATAATATTCCATTATGTGTTTACACCACAGTTTGTTTATCCATTCATCAGTTGATGGACACCTGGGTTGTTTCCAACTTTTGACAATCATGAATAATGGTGCTATGAACATTGGTGTCACTGCTGTCAGTTCTTCTGGGTATATGCCTAACAAAATTATTGTCATGTCCAATGGCAAGTCTATATTTAACTTCATTAGGAACAATCAAATAGTCCTCCACAGTGGCTGTACCATTTTGCATTCCCACCAGTAGTGATTGAACATTCATAGCTTTCCACATCCACACCAACACTTAGAGTTTCCCAACTCTTTAATAATGGCCAGTCTAATAGTTGTGAAATGATGTCTTATGATAGTTGTGATTTGTATTTCAACAATCACTAGTGTTGCTGATTATTTTTTCATGTATTTCTTTGTCATTTGTATTTTTTCTTTGGGCAATTGTCTTTTCAAGATCTTTGACTGTTTTTTAATTGGGTAGTTTTCCTTTTTATTATTTAGTTGTATGATCTTGTCATATATCATGTTCATTACCACTTATTGGATATGTGATTGCCAAATATATTTTCCCTTTGAGTTGGCAGCATTTTCATCTTTTTGACCCTTTTGACACATATTGAAGAATTGCTGCTAACCATGGAATATAGTTTACATTATAGTTTTCACTCTGCTGCAGAATTTTGTAGGTTACAACAAAATATACAATGGCCTATATCTATCCCTGCAATGTCATGCAGAATGAATCCAATGTTCCAAAAAAGCCACATATTTCCCTCTCCTATTCCTAAGAACCTCTGTTGGACACTGCCTTTATATCAATGATAAGAGTACTTCAATTGATAGAATAATAATAAGTCTATAGTAAACTAATAAGTCTACTTTAGACCATTGTTCATTATCCAATCTTGAGGATTTGAAGATGTTGATATCCACTTTGCTTCTAATTGAGCGAGCTGAAATCCAATAGGGCCAGATAGAGGGAACTCTCTTGCTTGCAGTTGCAGACACTCTCTGTTCCTTGGAATAGGTGTTGCCCATCATCATCTGGCAACTCTGCTGTAATTCAAGGCTCAATTGGCACATGCATGTACCAAAGACTTAAGTCTCTGGGACATATATTTATCAAGTGTACTGCTAATTATAGGTTCAAATGAAAGGAACAGAAAAGCCATGTGTAGAGAACCTATAAATGAATCTAACTCTGTTATACAGGGTAATCTGAAAATTTTAGGGAAAAAAAGAAACACAAATAAAAGAAGAAATGTGAAACAAAACCTCTAGGAAAGATATGGAAATTGACTGTAAGAGTAAATCCTCCAACATAATCAGATGCTAACATCAGCAAAAAATTAAAAACTATACTAAAAAACAGGGAAAAATGGACCAGGCAAAGGAAGAAATCAAGAATCTTGATGAAACATATTATTTAAGACAACTAATCAATGATAATGAGACAAATCTCCTAAATCAATTCAAGGAGTCAAAGGACAGTATGCCTAAAGAGATAAGGAATATTAAGAAGAAACTTTTTAAACATAAATACAATTTTGAAAGCCTACAAAGAAAATTAAAAGAGCTAATGGAGAAGAAAGAAAAAATGGATTAGATTAAAAATAAATTTGAGGCATATAACAGATGATTTGAATTAGTGGAAGACAGAATTAGTGAGTTAGAAGACAGAGTATCTTAAATTAAAAACACAGTAGAACACAGAAAGAAAAGAATGGAAAACATGGAACATGGTCTCAGAGAAATGAATGACAGTATGAAATGCACAAACATATGTGTTATGTGTGTCCCAGAAGGATAAGAGAACAAAAAAAGGGAAAGAATATTTAATGAGTAATAACTAAAAATTTCCTAAACCTTACAAAACACATAAATTTCAATATATAAGGACAACAGACCACAAGAGAATAAATCCAAATAGACCTACTCAGAGGCACCTATTCTTCAGAATGTCATATCCCAGAGATAAAGGGAGGATCCTGAAAGCAGCAAAAGGAAAGCAATTTATCACATACAAGGGAATTTCAGTAACACTAAGTACTGATCTCATATCAGAAACTATGGAGGTGAGAAGGGAGTGGTATATTTAAAATACTAAATGAGAGGAGGCAAGACGGCATTGGTTTAGGAGGGCACTCACTGACTAGCTCCGTGAGGACAGCGGATTGTGGTCAGGGTCCTGCCCAGGGGTCTGTGCTGTGGGCGCTCAGAGAGAGAAGCTTGGGACATCTATCTGCAGGCAGATGGATGATGTGGGCTGATCGGTAGAGATTCGTGAGTTTTAAGCCTTCCTGTGGTGGTTAACACAGACGGCTGAGCCCCACCCTTAGGTAAAAAGGCTGGTTTGAGCCACGACTTCCACCTGGCAACCCGGTGACAGGGCCTGGTTGAGAGGGAGCGTTTTCCAAGAGTGGAGGGCTCTGGCAAAGGGGTGAGAGGGCTTTCCTTCTCTGGATTTGGTTGCCTGGAACCCCTTGCGGCTTGGGCAAACAAAATAGCTGGATTGAATCAACACCTGGCAGAAGGGAGGGGTAAATCTTCTGAGGAAGTTGATTTAACTAGCTGCCTAGGGATAAGCCCCAAACCCTGCCAAGCCAGGGACAGGGAGCATTCTCCAAGAGAGGGAAGGTACTGACAGAAGGTGGAGAGGGGATGCTTTACCACTGATTTGGCTGCCTGGACCCCCTCATAGCTTTGATGAGCAGATAAGCTGGCTTGAAGCAGCACCAGGCTGAGGGGAGAGGCGAATCTACTGAGGAAGCCTCATTTACCCAGCAGCCCAGTGACACTGAGGCTCGGCTCCAGAGCGGGTGGAGTCAGCCAATTGTATTGCTCTGCACTGAGAAGCATCAGAGCTTCAGCTCCCCTGGGGAGGCCAGGAAGTGGGAAGTGCTCGATTAGTTTCCACAAGCCTAGTTAGGGTCTCCTTGGTGAAGGGGGTGGTCTAGAAGAGGAATTATTTTGGGTAACGTATTTCACCAAAAAAAAAAGACAGTCACTTTAAAAAATGAAAAATGAATTCTTCTTTTTAATTTAGTTTAATAGCTAAAATCTGCTTCAAAACCTGCAGATAGAACACTGCAGAGAAATTGATTGATAAACACAAGTAGGCTAAGAGGTTCCACAAGGATCCTAGAAGGAACATTGCTTCTCCTTAGCTTTGTTTGACTGCTTGCCTGGGTGGTTGTTTGTTTTTTTTCTGTTTATTTGTTGTCTCTAGCTTTTCTTTCATCTTTCCTCTTCCTTTTCTTTTTTCTTTCATTTTTTTCAAATTAGGTGCTGCTACCTTGTCTCTCCTTTGCTGTGCTTCTTCTTCAGTGATTTCCCATTTTCTGTCTATATTGATTTTGTATCCCAAGCTATCTCTTATCCTTCCTTCATCTTTCTGCCTTCTGCTTTCTGTTGTTGTTCTTATATACCACGTTTTTTTCATTTGCCCACAACTTAAGGGTGTCAATTTCCATTCTATATATTTTGTTTTCTTCTTTTTTTAAAATTAATATTAATTTTTTTCTTTTTAGCCCTTTCTTTACTCTTTCTCTCTCTCCTCATCATTCTAGCCTCCTAAATCAGTATATATATATATATTCCTCTATTTGGTTTCCCAGTCCATTGTAGGTACTCCACTTTTTTTCCTATTACTCTACACTACATACATGAGCTAAATATTCATTTCCCTGAATTTTCTAACTTTTATGAATATTACTATTATCCTTCTTCCTTTCGCACATCTTTCAATTCCTCTGGCACTAATCTTTGGCCTTCAAGGAACATAGAAAGAAGCAAGGAAATAAAATAATAAGAAAAAGGTCAAGG
>JAQZBX010083629.1:0-13359 GCA_029593785.1 Cabassous unicinctus | reverse complement strand
AACCCGGGGCCTCTCATATGGTAAACGGGTGCGCTATCCATTGCGCCACAGCCGCTTCCTGCCGTGAGGTTGCTGCATCAGCCCACCGCACCGCTCAGGCCGGCGTGCCCTCACAAGGAGGCCTCGGGGCGCGAACCCGGGCCTCCCATATGGTAAACGGGGGCTCTATCCACTGAGCCACACCCGCTTCCCAAGAAATGAGGTCTTGATGAGCACCAGCTAGCTATTAATTAAATTGAGCAGCGACCAAATATTACATTTCAAGCACTGTGAAGAACCGAGAACGGCTAGAGAGCTCAGCAGAGGTTTTCCTTCTGTTTGTTTTTTTGTTCTGGTTCTGGTTTGGTTTGGTTTCCCTGACCCTCTTTTCTAATTCCTCTCTCCTCATTAAAATGCCTCAATCTGAAAGTAAATGAAGAGAACAGGAAGAAGAGCAGATGCAAATGATTATTATAAAAACTTCATTCATCTCCAAATTTTGAAACCGGTTTCATTTTGCTTAGCTAAGAGAGTGAGAACTGTGTACACAGCTTATGTTTTAGGACTAGACTTTAAACGGCAATTCCTGCTCATGTAACCACAGCTATCAGACTGTGAGGACAATTTGAGCGATCTCCTTTTTATTCTAATCTTGCAATTTTTACCAAACTAATAAACAATATACTGGTTCCTGGGCTGAAAAGAAATGACAGGGCCGTCTAAAAGAAGTTCACCTTAATGGGGCCTTCTCTCCTGACATACACTGTTTCAGGGTTCTCAAAGGGTCTGCTCTGGTGGGGGCCGGAGGTGCCTGGGGTGTATATGGGGAGATGCTGCAAAGGGGGAATCTAAGGATGCCCGGACTTGTCCCAGCCCAGCTCTTCTCAAATTTCAAGGTGCATAGAAATCACCTGGGAAATCTTGTGAAGTGCAAATTCTGACCCAGGAAACCCCAGAATGGGGCCCAAGATTCAAAGATTCTGCATTTCTAACAAGCCGCCACCTGCTGCTGCTGCTGCTGGTCAGAGAATAGAATACCCTAGGCCCGTTCAGAATATACATTGCTTTTGCCTGGCCAGCATCCATTATCCCTGGGAAATTACCTTCACAAATAGATTAAAGAGGGGGACAAGTCCACAGTGTGTCCAGTAAAAGTCAGCCTCAGTATTCTTACTAACACCTGTGGGAAAAGACAGATCTCTTCCTGATAGGGTTGTTAAACCTATGGAATCCATGTTTGTGGGAATGCATAGAACCAATGCAGTTTCAGGGAGGTGGGAGAGTGATTTTCAAAGACAGGATTGGTTATGGAAGTTTCAGGAGCTGGACAGATCGCACCCACCCCACCCCTCAAAAAAGATGAGTGCTTAATACAAGTTAGAAAATAATTTGCAATCATTTTGATTAGGCATAACTTTATATAAGCAAAAAATGGCATGCTACAGTAGCCACTTGCTCTAGCACAGTTTAAGCTGCAGAGAAAGAGAAGATTCCTTATTGAATAAAGAAGCCCTAAGCAGCTTCTCCTCCCTCCTTTGGGCTCATCCAGTATTTTCTGTTTATGCTCATTTACTTGCATGCCAGTTACTAGACCGTGCATGCTCTGAAGACAAGAACATGTCTAATTTATCCATTCTAGTATCAGCACCAAGCTCAGTACCTAGCACACAGCAGGGAATCAACAACCAGCACAGGGCAAGTCTCCGGCACTGTGTGTGGCACTTCATATCTATTCATTCTTCATATCTTCATATCATATTCATTCAGAAGGTTCTTCTGGAACCTTCCCATTCCCCTCACAAAGAATTCTTCAAGGATCCTCTTACAAAGCCTAGAAACAGGATTCAACGGAATCTATTTACCCAATTCCAAACAAAGCTCATGCTTCCCTCCCCCATACTCTGGTGCTTCGGGAAATATTTCACAATAGGAACATCTCACACTTTCACTGCCAAGTTCAAAGCCTGCCTCTGCAGGATTCTCTCTAGTTGCTCTACTTTCCTCATTGCCCTCCCCTCTTCCTCCTGCCTCTCCATCTGGTTTCCACACCACTGAACCAGAGGCAGATGCCACTGGCCTCTCCTGCTGAAAGATCGTTCAACATTAAGTCAAGGATGCCCTGGCCACTGACACATCTTTTCTGTCACTCCTCACAAACAGAGGGAGGGAAACCAATAACAGAGCCAGCCACACAGTGTGCGGACGTCGATGTGTTCATGCGCACTTGGCCTGCAAATTCACAGCAAACTCATCCCCATGCCCTCTCACCTCCAACAAGAAAGAAAAAGAAAATATAACACAAAAAGCAAGGCTAAAAGAATCTGCTACAGAAAACTGAATCACACCCTATGGTATCCAGGACCAGAGGGAGGGAAGAGCTAGCCAAGGACCCTGGTTTCTATAATACAGGGACCAGCAGCTCCAATTCTCTGAATCGACCCTACATTTTGCTAGAAATGCTGGCAAACATGCACAAGGAGGCACATATAAAGACTGCCATCTCCACACTGGTTTAATATTGCCAAAAAAATTGGAAGTGACCTTAGCTAACTACCTGTGGCATATTCTCAACAATGAAATACCATACCATACTACAATCAAAAAAACTGTTAAATATATTATGCATCAACAATGAAATATTTTTAAAAGCTGTTGATAGAAAAGAGCAAGCAGTAGAATGATAAACACAATATACAGGCATACCTCAGAGATTCGTGGGTTCAGTTCCAGACTGTCATGCAATAAAGTGAGTCACATGAATTTTTTGGTTTCCCAGTGCATACAAAAGTTATGTTTGGGGAAGCGGATGTGGTCAAGTGGTTGGGCTTCCATCTACCACATGGGAGGACCCAGGTTCGATCCCCGGGACCTCCTGGTAAAAAGGCGTGCAGGCGAGCCAGGCCCGCACGGCAAACCACGCACCAAGATGATGATGCAACGAAAGAGAGATGCAGGGGGGAGCCAAGGTGAGACAAGCCAGAAACCAGGAACTGAGGTTGTGCAAGTGACCTCCCACTTTGGAGGTCCCTAGGATCAAATTCCGGTAAAGCCTGGAGGAGAAAAATGAGGAGAGAAGGCAAGAAACAGACACAGAAGATCACCTAGCAAACGGGCACAGACAGCAAGCAGGGGGGGAGGGGATTCTTTTTTTTAAAAAAGTTATGTTTACACTATACTGTAGTCTATTAAGTGCGCAATAGCATTATGTTTTTTAAAAATGGACATACCTCAATTACAGAAAACACTTTATTGCTAAAAAGCGCTAACCATCATCTGAGCCTTCAGCGAGTCGTAATCTTTTGCTGGTGGAAGGTCTTACCTCGATGTTGATGAGTGCTGACGGTTGCAGTGGCTGTGACAAGTCCTTAAAAATAAAACAAAGAAGCCAGCCGCAGTGATGGACTTTTCACAAAAGATTCTGCCGTAGCATGCAATGCTGTTTGACAGCATTTTACCCACAGCAGAACTCCTTTCAAAACTGAAGTCAATCCTTTCAATCCCTGCCTCTGCTTTATCAACTAAGTTGATGTAATATTCTAAATCCTATATTGTCATTTCAACAATGTTCACAACACCTTCACCAGGAGTAGATTCCATCTCAAGAAACCACTTTCCTTGTTCATCTCTAAGAAGCAATTCCTCATCTGTGAAAGTTTTATCATGAGGCTGCAGCAAATTCAGTTACATCGTCAAGCTCCACTTCTAATTTACTTCTCTTACTATTTCCACCACATCTGCAGTTACTTCCTCCACTGAAGTCTAACACCCCTCAAAGTCATCCGTAAGAGTCAGAATCAACTTCTTCCGAACCCCTCTCAATGTTGATATTTTGACCGCCTTCCATGAATCATGAATGCTCTTAATGGCATTTGGAATGGGGAATCCTTTCCAGAAGGTTTTCAATTGACTTTGCCCAGATCCATCAGCAGAATCACCATCTCTGGCAGCAACAGCCTTACGAAATGTATTTCCTAAATAATAAAACTTGAAAGTCAAAATGACTCCTTGATCCATGGGCTGCAGAATGGATGTGTTAGCAGGCATGAAAATAGTCGTCATTTCGTTGGGCATCTCCAGCAGAGCTCTAGGGTACCCAGGTGCACTGTCAATGGGTATAATACTTTGAATCTTTTTTTTCTGTAGCAGTATGTCTCAACAGGGGGCTTTAAATTTTCAGTAAACCATGTTTAATCAGATATGCTAACATCCAGGCTTTGTTGTTCCATTTATGGAACACAGGCAAAGTAGATTTAGCATCATTCCTAAGGGCCTTCGGATTTTCAGGATCAGAAAAAGAACACTGGCTTCAACTTAAAGTCACTAGCTGCAATAGCCCCTAACAGGAGAGTCAGACCGTCCTTTGAAGATTTGAAGTCAGTCACTGACTACTCCTGTCTAGCTATGAAAGTCCTAGATGGTGTCTTCTTCCAATAGAAGGCTGTTTCATCTACATTGAAATTCTGTTGCTGAGTGAAGCCACCTTCATCAGTTATATTAGTCAGATCTTCTGGATAACTTGCTGCAGCTTCTACATCAGCACTTGCTGCTTTTCTTTGTACTTTTATATTATGGAGATGACTTCTTTCCTTAACCCTCATGAACCAACCTCTGCTAGCTTCACACTTTTCTTCTGCAGCTTCCTCACCTCTCTCAGCCTTCATGGAACTGAAGCGAGTTAGAGCCTTCCTCTGGTTAGGCTTTGGCTTAAGGGAATGTTGCGGCTGATTTGATCTATCCAGACCACTCAAACTTTCTCCATATCAGCAATCAGTTTGTTTTGCCTTTTTTTCAGCAGTTGTGTGTTGACTGGAGCAGCACTTTTAATTTCATTCAAGAACATTTCCTTTGCATTCACAACTTGGCTAAATGTTTGGCACCAGAGGCCTAGCTTTCAGCGTATCTTGGCTCTGGACAGGCCTTCCTCACTAAGCTTAATCATTTCTAGCTTTTGATTTAAAGTGAGAGACAGGGGACTCTTCCTTTCATTTGAACATTTAGAGGCCACTGTAGGGTTATTAATCGACCTAATTTCAATATTGTTGTGTCTCAGGGAATAGGGAGGCCCGAAGAGAGGGCAAGATGGGAACAGGGGATCAGGGGAGCAGTCAGAACACACTCAGCACTTATATGGGCATGGTTCGTGGTGCCCAGAACAATCACAATAGTAACATCAAAGATCACTGATCACAGATCACCACAATGGATGTAATAATAATGAAAATTTCTGAAATATTTCAAGAATTACCAAAGTGTGACCAAAAGACATAAAGTGAGCCCATGCTGTTGGAAAAATGGCACCAGTAGACTTGCTCGACGCAGGGTTGCCAGAAACCTTCCATTAGTAAAAAATGCAGTATCCGTGAAGCACATTAAAGCAAAGTGCAGGGAAGCAGATGTGGCTCAAGCGATTGGGCTCCCGTCTACCATACAGGAGGTCCAGGGTTCGATTCCCAGGGCCTCCTGGTGAAGGCAAGCTGGCTGCTGGCGCAGCAAGATGACACAACAAAAGGAGACACAGAGGAGAGACAATGAGAGACGCAGCAGACCAGGGAGCTGAGGTGGCGCAAGAGATTGAGCACCTCTTTCCTACTCTGGAAGGTCCCGGGATCAGTTCCCCGTGCTGCCTAAAGAGAAGACAAGCAGACACAGAACACCCAGCAAATGGATGAAGAGAGCAGACAGCGAGCTCAAAAACAATGGAGGGGAGAGGGAGAAATAAATAAATAAATAAATAAATCTTTTTGAAAAAAGCAAAGTGCAGTAAAACAAGGTCTACCTGTATATAGTTTCTATAAAAATAATCTGTATTTGTATAAATGTATATAATATATGAACATATTAAAATAAAATAGACTTATACTCTGGGAAGGTAGGATGAGAGGAGGCAGTAAACAGAGTTACACTTTAGCTGAAATGTTCTTAAAAAAAAAAAGAACATAATCATATATTATGTATGTAATTTATTTTTTTAATTACATTACAAATTAAATGCCAGGGATGCATACCCCAGCAGCAGGTGCTCCCTGGCTCTTGGTCCCTCCATCTCAATCAGAAGTAGATGATGCTACCCCGGGAAAGCACACTCCAAACAGGACACAGGGCCCACGCTTTCCCCAAGAGCTGTGCTGTGCTTAGTCACCACCCACCAGCGTGTCCAGGAGGCTGTTGCTCGTATGTCCTCGTGGCTTCTGAGCCTCACCTCTTGCCTAGCTCCTCAGCAGCTCCTTATCTCAGATTCCCCGAGGCTGTGGGACTCTTGCTTCAGCCCAACTTGAAATGGCTGTTGCCTGCAAATCAAATCTAGTACCTTCCACATTTGCTTTCCTTTGGGGTTGGGGGGCTAGGCACCCTCCACCTTTCATTTACTCAACACTATGCTAAGGACATAGCAGTGGACAAGGCAACCCTGACGGCACAGACCAGTCTAGTGGCCTGAGCTACCCACACTTTTTCTGGATCTCACCCCCAATTCACCCCAACAACCATATGAATTCTCAAAGTTCAGAATGACCTTGAACCAAGAGCCAAGATATAAAAGAGCTCCTTTCAAATCCCAGCCCCGTCACTTTCCACTTAGTTGTGTAATTCAGGGCAAATTTTTCTCTCTGTGAGCCCCAAGTTTTCTCATTTCTAAGATGGGGACAACATAATTAAATTAATACATGCAAAGCTCTTAAGCTCAAGACCTGGAACATACCATTCACTCAACAAGAGACAGTTTCATCATTAAGATGGTCTTGGAGAAGTCAGCAACCATTTCTCATAAAGGGCCAGACAAGGAAATATTTTAGGCTCCCAGGCCATACAGTCTTTGCCACAACCACTCAACTCTGCCACTGTAGGGCAAAAGCAGCCAGCGGCAATATGTAAATAAATTAGCATGGCTATGTTTCAATCAACCTTTATTTACAGACACTGAAATTTGAATTTCATATGATTTTCACATGTACAGAACATTATGCTCCTATTGATTTTTCTCAAACAATTAAAAAAAAAAATTAAACATTCTTAGCTTGCTGGCCATAGGAAAACAGGCAGCAGGCCAAATTTGATCCTGGGCTTTAGTTTACACACTCCTGTGTTAGAGGAGATCCTACAACCTCAAGAGTAGACCAAGAATCCCAAGCTACCAGGTAATGAACTTTTCCTCCCTATGAAAAGCTGACTCTAACTGCCGTTTGTTGCAGGATTCTCCAGCATTTGAAGAACATAAGAGAAGACCTATTCATGCATATTATATGTATGTATATAAGTACATAAATATTAATTTATCCCTTTCAATTTGTATTTTGGAAATGCTTTATAATGTATATAACATTAGCATAATAGTACAGCTATAATTTAGGAAAGTAAGTATATTAGGGGGTACATGTTGAAAACTTTCTCTCCCTATCAATAAGAAGATGCAACCAAAAAAAGACGCTGAGGCAACTTCTACATGGCCCTTTCTCAGAAACAGGACACATAACTGCAATAAAGAAGAAATGATAACCTAAATCTAATCATGAGGAAGCACCAAACAACCAAAACTGAGGGAAATTTGACAAAATAAGTGGCCTGTACTCACCAAAGGGCAAGGTCAAGAAAGACAAAGAAACCCTGAGGAGCTGCTCCAGAGCCAGGATAACCCAACAGAAGTTGTGATCACGTACTTGGATCCTGGACCAAGACAAAGTTTAATAGCAAAAAACAAAATCTTTGTCTTGCTAGAATGGAGAAAAGTGGGATAACAGGCTAAATCTGAATAAGGTCTATACATTAGATAATAGAACTGTATCAGGTTGTTTTTCTGACATTGACAATTGTACTGTTCTTATGTAAGAGATTGTCCTTGTTTTGGGAAAGTGCACTCAGATGTGCTTAAGGGTAAATCATGCCTGCAACTTACTGTCAATCTGTTTAGGAAAAAATGTGCGTACGCCTATGTACACATGTGTGCGTGTCTGTGTTGTGGGTGCGGAGAGAGAGAGAGCAAATATGATCAACTTAATATTCGGGTAATCTGGGCAGAAGAGGATTCAGGAATTCTTTGCACTATTTTTACAACTTCTCTGTAGATAATTTCAAAATTTTAAAATTTAAGCAAAAAGAACAAGTGAAAGCTACAAGTTCTCTGTTAAAAGCTCTTTATAGAGAGAACATGTCCATTTGCTTTCCGTGTTCCTATTTTACAACAAAGTGAAATTTGTCCATTGGTGATGCAAAAAGCCAAAATCAAGACTGTGTCTGAAGTCACCACGGGCCCTTAATTTCTGCCCTGGGTAAGATACAAAGGAGTCAAAATGTTTCCCATCCTCCCCTACAACAGTGGCCCCTTCAATGGGCCCTGTCACAGGTCACCTCTTTCTGCACAGTTACCCACAAGGCAAGTCACGGCACAGCTCAGCCACCCTCCTGTGGGCAGGGGACTGAAAGCAGGCACACGTACTTGGGTGATACTCGGCCCTACAAATGACAGGAAAGAAGCAGTGAAAGAAAACCATTGCCCATTCTCTCTCGGTGTCCTGCCATTTCCAGATCATTGCTAGTCAAAAGAATCCAAATATTCTTGGATCCAAGATTCCTTTCAGGGAAGGGAGACAGTCCCAAGACAAATGGCGCATCCAGCCCAAAGGGATGTGTCAGATCTCCTCCTGATGCCACTCCCTCTCCCACCGTGGAGCCTCGGGTTCATTGATTCCCAGGACCCTACTGGCCTCATCCTGGTGGCCTATTCCTTCCCATGAATCCAGCCTCCCTCAAGTGCAGCAACTTTTTAATATTGTTTGCCCAGCAGGCAAGACAACTTTAGACACTGTTGGTTCAAATGAACAAAAGGAATAGGGCAGCTTTAGTTTCCTATTAGTAACCTGTGGCAGTCTAAGGTGACACAAATCTGAGTCCATCCCCAATTCCCCTGCACCAAAAAGGTGCTGCTGGTTGCTATAGCATCTTTACACGCCAGAGTCCAAAGTTCCATCCCAAAGCCCTTACATGAAAATGACTCGCTAATTGGGTCCCCAGTGCCTCCATCATAAATAGATACTACAATTGGCAGTATAATTAGCAAGCTTCCACTGCCAAGACAACCACCAAATCACCATTTTTTAATTTATCAGCCGACGAGGTTCTCCTTTCTCACCTTAAGTTTCAAACACTAGATATTTGGGGATGGAAAAGGTCTATTCAAGAAGAAGAATCTATCATCTAATGGTAGCAATTAAGGCAGCAATTCCTCCCAAGATCCATACTAACAAAACAAGGAAAGAAATTTAAAAAAGAAAATCAAGCAAAAAACAAACCATATTAAAAATCACCTTTATTTCAACTGTCCAGGCGCTTCAAAAAATGCATGTTAGGACTCAAAAGCCTAACCAAGTGTCTTAATTTTCATTTTAATCTCTGATTACAAACTTGATGGTTCCCTAAGCAGGTTATCAGTGCCTGGCACATAGTAGGTCCCCAATTAACAGATACAGTTTTGGAAGGAAAGGAGGCCTTTTCTTCAAGAATCTTCTGCCGTTAATCAAAGGAAGACTTATGTCTTCATCTTTCATCTCCTAAGAATTGAGCTGTATGCTAAATAAAAGACGTTTTAATAGTCACATATGATACCAATTTTTTTAAAATGCACAGAACACCCACCAAAAAGCTATATAGCAACATGGTAAGGTCATTAGTTATCAATGGGTACTGAGGTTAAGATAACTTTTATTTTCCTCCATGTGCCTTTTGGAAATTCCCCATTTTCTACAAGGAATATGTGTTATACTTCAGTAATCAGTTGGAGGGAAGGGCCTTATAAACAAGGAGAGTAAAATGATGTTCCCATTCAAACATAGAAATAGTAGTCTTCAAACTCAAAATATGCACCAGTCACCTGGGAATCCTGTTGAAATGCAAAATTTGATTCCATTGGCCCTGGTGGGCTGAGCTACTTGGTGGCTGGGCAAACTCACGAGCACTTTGATTGCCAAAGCTCTATAAAACACAAAAATAATTCAAACACCAACAATCTCAGTATTACAGAGATGATGATGGTAACAAGGTCTGAAATCAAAATGAGATGATATAAGCAAAGTCCTACACTGAAAAATTAATGTGCTTTGGGCACAAGCCAGAGTTTAAAAAAAAAAAAAAAAACTAAACTAAACTTTACTTGAAAGCACAGAAGTACAGTGCTCTGCTGGAAGCGGCTTGTCTTAGTAGTTAAAAGCAAATGAAATTGCTTCTTATTGATTTTAATTTAGGTTGGAACAGTTGCTGTCCAATAACGCCAGAAAAGGAAACTGAGCGAGGACAAGATATGATAAGAGGGATGAACTCAAGGCAATCAGCCACTCGGCTGACCTCCAGTCTAAGCGGTAGTTAAAATGGGGCAGACAGGACTAGGTGTGGACAAAATATATGCCCAGACAAGCAGCTCCGCATTAATCTCATCCTCCAGGGCCTCTTACCATTATGAACTCTTTTTATTATTTTTTTAATTCAGGCTCTAAATGTTGTTCAATTAAGTTTTACTGGTTTCCTTACAGATCCTTAGGATTCCAATTTACAAATAAAATCAAGAGAAGCAGTTAAGGCTAAGTGTTATCAGCATGTCTCCTCAGGAGACCTGTCCCGAGCACCAAAATAAAAGTCCTCACGTTCCCCAAGATAAAAAGCTCATAATGAATGAACCTGAAAACAACCAAACTGAGGAATGAGTGTCAAAGGGCTGTTTTTGGCAAGCTGTGGAGAGGGCTGCTATCCTCAATGCATCTAGCATCTAGATACCTGCCCTCTTACATACTTCAGGAGGCTTTGGTGATTTATGACCAAAAATGACCAGGCTCATCCCTTGCTTATCGTAGGCAGAAAAAGATTGCACTGAAAGCATCTAGCAGAATCCAATCAGCAGCCAAACAACCCAGGGCAAGGATCAGAGCAGCTGTGGGGATTCAGGGACCAGGAATCAAGAGAGATGAGGGCACCCTCGTGACACTTGGCCCAAGCCTCCAATTCCAAGGAGAAAAGGTGTGGCCAGCCTAGTCTGAATTATGGACTCCCCTAAATGGGTGGACAGAGTCCTGGATTAGCAGACAATCCATCAAGACTGGAGATGGAGCAATACCCAAAGAATAACAATGGTGCTGCTAGCAAAACAAACAAACAAACAAATAAACAAATAAAAAAGGCAAAAGTGTGCTGGGCAGGCAAAATATATAACAGTGCAATAAAAATACCACCACCACCACCACCACCACCATCACCACCACCAAGAGGTGGCCAGGGCTTTACTTACATTCCCATTTAATTCCTAAGTGGATTCTGAGCTAGGGCCCATTATCCCATCTTCTAGATGAGGAAATTGGAACTGATGCTAGCCCAGGACAAAGCAGGGAGACACTACGATCTCAGTGTCCAAGGCCACTGTGAGAAAGTCGTTCAGCCTTTCCTGATCCTACTCAAAAGTTTCCACTGACAACAATATCAAGTCCAAATGGTTCAGCCTGGCATTCCAGGTCTAGCCGATGCGCTCAACAGTGGCTCCCATGTCCCTCAAATCTCTGCAGCATCCATCTGCACACTGACAGTCATGGCTTTATGTCATGAGGAAGGAGCTAAGATCCAAGGTACATGTGGGTGCACGTGCCAGGCTTTCCTCTAGGGATTAGGTCCATTTTCCCGGTAAGGGCAACCACCTTCTGAGGGTTGCCTCTGCTCCCTAGTTCTCTCAACTCCATGTGCATATTTAAACAACAGCCAGCCTTCAAAGGGTTACAGAGCACCTGTGGCCAGAAGAGCAGCTCTCTAGCATTCCTCTACTGCTCCTGAACTCTCAGGGTCTGAATCAGAATTTCAGCATTTTCTTATCTCCGGCCTTACACAGCTACACAAACTGTTTAGGTGTCTTTATCCATTTCCCCAATTCTATCACATTTTTAGAATTCCCCAAACACCAAGAAAATGCTAAACACATGGAGTTTCCCCTAGTATTTGGCATGAACCCTTTACTTTCCTTCCAATAATGTGCATGAGGATACTTCTTTATAGTTAAATTTTTAAAATGCTGTCCTACTGGACAGCTCGGACATTCATTTCCTTATCCGTGGAGTAGAAACAGTAAAGTCCAGAGGACAACGGCTTCACCCGAGTGACTGTGATCATCCTTCCTTCCCAACATCCTGACAGACACAAGAGCAAGAGGTTAAGTTCAACACTGACTCCATTCCTGTCAAACACAAAGGCTCCCTGGGTTCAAATTATGCTACTTGCTGGCTGTGTTTGCTACTTTGGATCAATTACTCAACCTCACCCTGTCTCCACTGCCTTTTAGAGAAGCAGTATCTGTCTCAGAGTTCGTGCCAGGATAATAAGAAATAATGTATTGAAAACTCTTACTACTTCAGCCACACGTGGTTGTAACCCTCATAACTTGTAGCATTTGTATACTATTACTCAGCACTCACAGCCAAAAAAAATAAGGGTATAAAAACCACCAAGCTAAAGAAGACCGGGTTCTCTAACAATTTATCCTGTGCCCCTGTTTGCGCCACTGCTCCCTCCCCTACTCATAGTCTTATGGCCACATGCTCTCAAATTGGTACATATAAATCCACCGTCACAGGAGACAAGAAGGCCCCCGGCTGTGCCGAGACAGCATTCAGAAACAGAGCTGGAAAAGTGAAGGGAAAAAAGGATACTGTGAAATATCCTTTTCGGTTGTGTGGAGAAAGATAACCGATTTGACCTTCTTTCTCACCCCCAAACTTTCACACTCCCTGTCTGCTTAGCTAGTGTCTGGAACTAATTAACAGGTGTGGCAAGAAAGAAAACAACAAACCTTGGCAACTTTCTCTCAGGGAATTGATGACTGACTTTGTAACTGCTTCCCTAGGCTAGAACCAACTGAGAGCACAGTGAGGTGGGATCATTATTCAAATAGTTTTCACCAATTCGGCCTTTGGAAATAAACACCACCAAGAAAGAACGGTTAAAAATGCATCCCTGACCATACAACTGCTTCCTTAGTTACAGATGGGTGGCAAAAATATTATGGACCAAACACCTGAGTGGACCAAGACCTCATAACTGTGAAAAGTCAGAGGACAAGAAGGAGTGTTATTCTTGCTTTTCTAATACAGCAATGAAGGAACCCAAATATTTTTCCTCGGTGAAAAGACATTACTTCTCTGTAACTACTCCAACCTCCTGAATCCAGTACAAATCACAAAGTACCTAGCAAACATGCCCTGTGAGGATGAAGGGTCTAATTATAGCCTGTTACCCAAGGTAACAGCAAAGAGCTCCTGAAGGATTTCTGCAACCAAAAAAATAATAATAATCTTTACGTTCTTTTACTTTATTCTTGGCTGCAGGAATAAAAGACACACTTACCCAGCAAAGGTTTTTTCTGAC
>JAQZBX010083628.1:0-13364 GCA_029593785.1 Cabassous unicinctus | reverse complement strand
TTAAGCTTATCATTATTATTTCATTTTCCTATTAATTGTATTTGGTTATTATATGGGTTTCATCTTCGAGGAAGGTTTAGATCACAGAAGGGTTACAGTGGGGGCTGCAGAGGATCATTGGTGGGGGGTGTCTGGGATGGGGGATTCATGGGAGGAAGTTCATCTGAATATACATGAAAGATATATAAAATTGTTCAAATGATCAAGGGGTGGGGCATGGTCACGGTGGGTAGACAATCACTCAATAAATGAGGGAATACTGAATTCCCAGCCTGGAGAGCTCTGCCACATTTTCCAAGGGAGCAGCAACAGTCCCCCGAGTGCAGGGGCAGTGTCTGGCAAAAGAGGATGGTCCACTGATGGGTTCTTGTTATTGATGACTAGCCCTATGAGTCTTGCTCTTATAATTGAAACTTAGCCTACTGTTATGGGGTGCCTAAGGGTTGCCACCTGAGAGCCTCCTTGTTGCTCAAATGTGGCCTCTCTCTAAGCCAAACTCAGTATATGAATGCATTACCTTCCCCCCAGCGTGGGACATGACTCCTGGGGATAAGCCTCCCTGGCAACAAGGGATTAATACCAAGCACCAACTGGCAATACAACTGAAAAAAGACCTTGAATAAAAGGGGGAAAAGGTAAAGACAAATGAATTCATGTGGCTAAGAGACTTCAAAGAGATTCGGGAGGTCATCCCAGAGGTAACACTTATGCACACCTCAATAGGATCTCATAGATCACCAAAGTGGATATCACCCCAAACAAAGGGGCTCCTGAGGGCTCTGGAGACACCCAGGTCCTATATAAGGGGGGACAGCTCCAGAGATTGATGCCTAATCAGTGGGCTCTACTTTGAAATCTGTGCTCCTGAGAGTGACAGAGTTGGACTCAAATAAGTCCTGCCTGCACATGTCCATCAGTCCCTTCTATTCAAACCTATATGTGATGCTGGAGTTCGTAGGTATACTTCCAGAGACTGGAGCCTCTGGCCTGCCCATGTGCCAGCTGTGTCTGGAATATTGGTGGAGTTCCAACTCCTACTCTACGCTCAATGGACTTACCCAAGTCACCTGGTGAGGAGATGATGATGGACAACGGCCATCCTAGGGAATGGAGAGAGTCTGCAGCTGCAGGCAGGATAATCCCGTCCACCGTATCCATGGGATATAAGCCCACTCTCACTCGGAGGTGGAGTGGACATAACCATCCCAGACTCCTCAGGACTGGGGGAAGAGTTATGGACTAGAGTGGTCTTAATGGTATTCTGTTGTAGACATATTGTGATTCAAGCAATGGAAGAAATTATAACAGTGAGGTGGAGCCAGTGGCCACTAGATGCTTTCAGGGCAGGGAAGGGAAAAGCAGTTGTAATACAGGGGCTTTCTCAGGACTTGGGAATTATCCTGAGTGACATTGCAACGACAGATATAGGCCATTTTACATCAGCATATACCATGCAGAACTGTGTGGGAGAGAGTGTGGTCTACAATGTGAACTATGGTCCATGCTTAGTGGCAAAGCCCCAGGATGTGTATAGCCATTGCAGGTGATGTGCCACACTAATGAAGGATGTTTATGTGGGATGTTATGGGAGGTGTGGGAGGAGGGGAACATAGGAATCCCTGTAATTTTTGTGTGACATTTATGTAATCAAAGCATCTTTAAAAAAAAAAAAATATATATATATATATATAAAATAACATTTATGTCAGCAAATGCACATATATGCATATATATTTATATATCATTTTACAAATATTGGTTTGTATTGTGAAAAATTTGATTTTTACCTACAATAAAAAAACAAACAAACAAACAAAAAACATACTAACTTCACCAACCCTATGGATTATTCTAATTTTCAGATGAGAAAACTGATATCTTGAGAGGTTGATTAAATAACTTGTCCAGCTAGTAATTGACAGAGCCAGGACATAAGTCAAGTCTGTTTGTCTACAAAATTCATGCCTGCAACTAATATGTAACAATGACCTCTTATTCACCCGTGCACCCCTAATGATTGCTACAGTAAGAGTACAAGGTCAGCACTACATAAATATTCCTTGATGACTGAATGAATACATGAATTAAATAAATGGATAGATATAATGCCAATCAGTCAAAAGTGGTTGAAGCCTAGGATATGTGGAGATTTGTGTAGGAACGTGAGCGAGGAGGTGGACAATGGCTCTTTCTGCTCATTCTTTCTTATTTCCCCTAAGTAGGCTATTCTACTCCATATTTTGCCATTATACTCTATAAATCTTGCTTTGACATATTTGTACTTGTTCCCTGACCAATAATGCATCTCCTCTCCACCTTGGTTTATTTAACCTTCTTTCTGATGGAAGCCTTCCTAAATAGTTTCTATCCTCATAGATCTTCCTCTTCAGTCAACCAAAAGAAAGTTTAGTCTTTACCACATGAATTATATTGATAATATTGACTTGTCCAGCTTGCTTCTTGCTAAGTGTCTAATACATATTCAACAACCCATCTCCCCAACCAGATTAGCATCAGTTATATGAGAACAGCTAAAGGATATTCCTCCTCTGTCCTGAAGAGTGAAAAATAAATTGAAGGGGCTCCTTGAATAATTACTTCTTGATTAATTGTTGAGGTATTGGTTAACAAATCAATAGCCTATATCTGGATATAGCAAACTGAGCTCCCTGGTTGTAGATCAGACTATGGTTTAAACACAGGATCAGGCTGGATACTTCTCCACACTGTGCTTGACATCTGCCTTGTGTTCTGTGTGCAGGATGACAGTGACAGAAGTCACACAAAGTATTGAGGACTCATAAAGCAAACACTTCAAAAGATATCTAGAAAATCAGAGCAAGCCACTGATTCCTGAGCATGCTACCTAATCTACTAAAAACAAAGATGCCTCTTGACCCGGTAGTCTCTTCTATTCTAAGCTGTGTAGAACCAGAAAATGCCTTGAAAATCAAGCTCTGATTTGGTTTGTCTTGAGCAAAGTCCCAAATCCTATTTATTTTTTCTATGGTTTCCTCATTTTCTTTCAAGGGATCATTTTTCTTACTGTGAATAAGGCCTAAGATATATGCATGTGTTTGTATATATATTTAAAGCAAGAACCAACTTTATTTTCTTCCACCACTTTTTTTTTTCAGTGTGGTGTATTTGTTACAATTGATGAACACATTTTGGAGCATTGCCACTAAGTATGGATTATAGTTTACACTTTCTCCCACACAATTTTGTAAGTTATGACAAGATATATAATGGCCTGTCATTCAGGACAATTCTCAGGTCCTGAAAATGCCCCCATATTACACCTATTTTTCCCTCTACTTTCCCTCAGAATGTCCAGTGGCCACTGCCTCCACATCAATGATAAATGTTCTCCCATTGCTAGAATCACAATAAGTATATAGTAGAATAACAGTAAGTCTACTCTAGTCCATCATTCATTCCCCAATCCTGAGGATTCTGGGATGGTGATGCCCATTCCACCTTTAATTGAGAGAGGGCTTAGATCCCATGGGGCAGATGGATGGAACTATCTTGCTTGCAGCTGCCGACTCTCTCTGTTCCTTGGGATGGTCATTGTCCATCATCATCTCCTTGTTAGTTGTCCTGGGTGAGGCCAATGAACTGAAGAGTAGGTGTTGCAACTTTGTTGCGATTCAGGACCCAACTGACACATGGACAGCCCAAAGATTTAAGTCTCTTGGGCATACACCTATCAAGTCTAGTACTAACTGTAGGTTCAAATAGAAGGGCAGAAGAGCCATGTGTGGGGAAATTACAACTGAGTCCAACTCTGTCACACTGGGGAGCATAAATTCCAAAGTAGAGCCCACTGGCAGGGCAGCAAACTCCTGAGCTGTCTGCCCTGCCTTTCGTGTCTGGATGTCCCCAGGGCCCTCAGGAGTCCCACTATTTGAGGCAATATTTACTTTGGCATTCAATGAGAGCATGCCGAGACATGCATAACATCTCACTTTGAGGATACTGGAATGAACTCCCTACTCACTTTGAAGTCCTTAGGCATATAAACTTATTTGTCTTTACCCTTTCCCCCTTTTGGTCAAGGTCTTTTTCCAGTTGCATTGCTAGTTGGCACTTGGTAGTAATCCCTTGGTGACAGAGAGGCTCATCCCCGACAGTCATGTCCCACACTAGGGGGAAGGTAATGCATTTATATGCCGAGTTTGACTTAGAGAGAGGCCACATTTGAGCAACAAGGGGCTCTCAGGAGGCAACTCTTAGGCACCCTATAATACTAAGCTAAGTTTTAATTTCAAAAGTAAAGGTTCATAAGTACAGTCATTAATATCAAGGGCCCATCGATGGTCCATCTCCTTCACTAGTCACTGCCCCTGTACTTGGGAGATTCTTGATGTCTCATTAGAGAATGTGGCAGAGCTTCCCAGGATGGGAATTTGATATTCTTTCAGTTGTGTGACTCTCCACCCACCATGACAATGCTCCATGATCACTTGAACACATTAATATAAGGCCTAAGATATTTTGTGTGTCAAATGTTTTCTCTGGAAGTTTTGACATTCTTCCAAATGTGTTGCATGATGTGTTCAGTATGTACTTAGAGGGAGAGGCACTAAAGGTAACAGTAAGAAAATACTGTCTTCTATGTCACTAATTCTTTCCTCTGCCTGTTCAAATCTGCTGTTACGTGCTTCCAGTGTATTTTTGATTTCTTGGATTGTGCCATTCATCACCATCATATCCCTTATCTTTTTATATATGTTTACAATTTCTTCAGTATGGTCTTCCAATGTCTTCTCAATATCCTTGATCTCTTCCTTCACTTCATTAAGTTGGAACATGATATTTGTTTGGGTGACTTTGATTAGCTGTACAATGTTCTGCATCTCTTCCTGGTTTTTGGGTTGTTCATTGCACTGGGCCATGTCTTCCTGTTTCTTGGTATGGTTTGAAAATTTTTGTTAGTGTCTGGTCATCTTTTTATCTTGATGGGTTTATTCAGTTGATTAGCTTCTCTCTCTACTCTGGGGTTTTATTTAGTTGCTGTTTTATGTGTGTGTGTTAAGTTTTCTCTTTGACACTTTGTTCCTCTTATTCTATTTCCTTGTTGTTGTCTATGTTCCCTTGAAGGAAAAAGATTAGGGCAAGAGAAAGCAAAAGAGGTAAGAAAAGAAAAAGGATAATAGTAATAATAACAGTAAAAGTTAGAAGAAGAACCATATAAGACCTTGGAAAATGAATATTTAACTCATGTAAGCAGTGTAGAGTAATAAGAATAAAAAAGTGGCATACCAACAATGAAATGGGAAAACAAAAAGAGAAAAATATATAGAATGAATTAAAAGGCCAGAATGATGAGGAGAGAGGGAAAGAGAAAAGAAAAAACATAAAGAAAAAAAGTTAATAAAAGAAAGAAACCAGGATAGACAAGATGGAAATAAAAACCAGAAAAATTGAGGACTGAAAAAAGAAAGGTGGAATGTAAGAACAACAACAGAAAGTGGAAGATAGAAAGATGAGGAAGGAAAAGATACTGTATTGGTAGACAAAATCGGTATACACAGAAAAGGGGAAATCAAGGAAGAGGAAACACAGCAAACAAGAAACAAGCCAGCAGCACCACCGCTCAGCCATCCCTTGTGAGAGAGACGGTGCGTGGCCTTTTAAACTGACGCCATCTTGCCACTTCTCCAACAGAAAGACAATAAACACAGAGCAAAAATTCAGGTGCCTCAAATTTCCTTACTTAGAAGCAGATATCCCAGAACTGAATAAAACGAAATAGAATTTTACAGAAGGAGTCAGGGAATATAGCAGAAAACACATATTTACCCAGAAATTTACACTTTCTGACCAAAAAAGCATAACTCTCAAATAATTCGTCTGCTCCAAGACCAGTTTGCAGGACA
Organism: Cabassous unicinctus; assembly: GCA_029593785.1. Lineage (NCBI taxonomy): Eukaryota > Metazoa > Chordata > Mammalia > Cingulata > Chlamyphoridae > Cabassous > Cabassous unicinctus. The sequence continues at coordinate 7,479 of JAQZBX010083628.1, read as the reverse complement.
GTGAGCAGGCAGAGGCTACTGACTGTCTGTTTCAAAGCAGTAATTAAAGATTATCATCTATTCCCTTTCTTCACCTTAGTCCGTGGTGTTTAGGTGACGTTGTCAGCTGTTTTAGGCTTAGAGTTCCCCAGAGTAGCAGGCTGAACGACTTCAAGGTCTAAAACATGTTAGGTTGCAATTCCAGCTGAAATCGCTGATGTGAAGAACCATATTGAACATCGTATCAGGTAAAACACACCTTGAGGAAATCTGCTCGTAACTGTAAAACATCAAACCCATCTGAAGCGTCAGAAGAATCTTTGTACATTAAGTCCCAGAGGTTAAAACTTTCAGAACACAGGATTTCTCTCCTTAAAAGACCCCAGAGATGAAACTTTGAAGATTTTCTGGCCCTTATGGGTTTAACTGCCAAATTGATGTGTTTTGGTTTTCTTCTTTCTGTCTCCTCTAAGCAAGGGCTCTGCTGCTAGATGCCATGGAAAGCTGAAATTTCCACTTTTGATCACTTTCATGTTACTTAACCCATGGGAAAAATGCACGGAGGGTGCAAATGCTTTTTAATTCCCTTTCTGTGTAGAGGGGAATGAAGGAGAAGACATTCTTGTCTTGGCACCTTGAGGACAACAAGAAGGTATTGGAGGCAGATGAGATAGAAAGGAAGCTCAGAAGCACTGGGGTGATTTCAGGATTCACTTATTGCTGGGGGAAGAGACAGGGATGAAAGCTGAGGACCTCAAGGGAGAACATAAATGTTTTGTGTTTTCTTTGACGGCATCACCAAACTTCTATTACAAAGATCAGAGACAAAGCAATTGTCTGAATTTTATGAATTTTGCATCAGTATGCCAATTGGGTTTCTGAGGATGAAAATATGTAATATTTCATAATAAAGAATTATCAAACTAATTTCTCATTATGTAAATATACTATCTACAACACCATTTGCTTTAGGTTTGTAGTAGTCAGTGCCAAAAAGCTACCCTAAATGTTTCAGATAATAAAGCAAAAAGTTTGAAACTATGGCACACAATTTTTCAGTGAACAAGTGGATACATTTCTCAGAATCATTCTTGCACCTGTTGTCATAATTATCTCCAAGGAATCCCAGTGTTATTCCAGATGTTCAAAATAAAGGGCAGGGTTATGCGTTGGACTTTCTAGATGGTTTACAAATAAAGGTTCCTGGGCTGAGGGGAGCCCAGTATATTCCATGCACTATCATGGCAGGAGAGGGAAAGGGTCAGCAAGCTCCATCTGCACTGTGATTCCCAGTAGGTTCTCCCTCTCCCTGCCAAGGAGGAAAGGGTATCATCACAGGCTTTGTTAGCCACTGTCGGGGATTGAATCGTGACCCCCTTCCCCCACAGAAGATGTTCAAGTCCTAGCCCCGGAGCCTATGTGAGTTATCTTCAAAGATCTATCAGATGAGGCCAAGCTGAATGAGGGGGAGCCTTAGTCCAACATGACTGGAGTCCTTCCATGGAAAGGGAATTTGGACACAGAAGTAGAAGGAACAGGAAGAACTTTAAGGAGACGATTGCCATGTGGCAGAGGCAGAGATGGAGCTGTGGAGTGCCAGCAAGCCACCACAGAAGACAACTTCAAACTGCAGAGAAGCCGGGGCCTGCAGATTTTGTACTTCTCGCCTCCAAAAATTCCATAAATTCTTGTTGTTTAAGCTAACCAGTGGTGGTATTTGTTTTGCAGTCCTGACAAACTATGAGTATTACTAACCTTGGATAAACTATCTTCTGCACCCCAGTCTTCCCAGCTGTAAAATTAAGATAATAATAACTACCCTGGATTTGAAGGGGTCAAATGAGATAATGCAGGTGAAAGCTTGATCCACCCAACACTGGGTGTGAGTGAATTAAAGGACAAACATTCCGAAATGCTGCCACTAGGGAAAAGTGTGTATTAAAGAGGAAGTACAATGAGTGTGCTTTGACACAGTGGGGCATCCTTTCTAGCACAGAGTGAAAATGAAAACCATTCTCCCCACCAAAAGCAGCATAAAAGGAAAGATCCTCCAATTGGGGTGGTGTGGGCAGAACACAAAAGAGAGAAGGTGGCAGGGCTATTTAAATAGAAAGAAATGTCATTTGTAGCTAATCTATAACCAGTGGAAGGATTTTTTCACCTTACATTAAACGAGGCAAACCTCATTAGGAATAACATTGATGGCAACCCAGAGTTCAGGTCTCTGAGGTCATGTTGACCGAGCTGATTCAGGGGAAGAAAAAAAGTCTCTTTAAACTGTGAAATGTAGAAAAGCTAAATATAACCAAAAAATGTTTTTGCTATATAGCTAAGCTCAAAACTAAGAAATGGGGAGGAAACTCCAAGTCAGAAGAGTGAGTGAAATCTGAAGCCAAGGCCCCACGGAATTAGTTCCTTTTTCGGGGCCCGCCATGTGGGGCCAGAGGCTTAGTGTCTGAGTGGGTGGAGCCCTGGGCCCAGTGCGCTGTCCCCAAGCGCAGGGCTCACCAAAGCCTTCTCCATGTGGGAGACACGGACAGAGCCACTCCCCTGGGAAAGCCACAGGAGGCCTGCCTTCCCTGAGGAGGGAAGGGAAAAGAGAGGCCCCTATGAGAAACCTGAACCCCAGACCTCCACCATGCCCAGGAGTCAAGTCTGAGTTCCTGACACTTGCATGGTGGGGTATGGACCTAAGAATTCGACTCAAGAAGGGGGTCTGGTACAGCGGATGCCCACGGCGCTCCCAGCCTGAGCAGACGCAAAGCACGCTGTGAGGGTGCTGCCACAACAAGCACTCGGGGTAAACAAGCTCCTGAAGAGGAACTCACGATGATAGCGACTAATAATAATGTATATACTACCGAAAATTTTCCCTTTAACCACAATTATTTATTTATTTATTTTTCAGTTAAAGGGCAGTGTTTGTATTTTCATTTATTTATTTATTTTTTTATTGTGGGTAAAAATCAAATTTTTCACAATACATACCAATATTTGTAAAATGATAAATCACATTTAAATATATAATTCAGTGCTGTTTATTATGTTCACAATGTTGTGGTATCATCACCGCCAACCATTATCAAAACTTTTCCATCAGCCCAAACAGAAACTGTACATTTTAAGCATTAACTCCCCATTACCCACCACAGCAAAGACACCTGGTGACCTGTACTCTATATTCTGACTCTGAGTTTGCTTATTCTAGTTATTTTATATCAATGAGATCATAGAATATTTGTCCTTTTGTGTCTGGCTTATTTGCCTCAACATGTCTTCAAGGTTCATCCATGTTGTCACATGTATCAAACTTCATTCCTTTTTTATGGCTGAATAATATTCCATTGTGTATACATACCATGTTTTGCTTATCCAGTCATCAGCTAACAGACACTTGGGTTGCTTCAATTTTTTGGCATTTGTGAATAATGCTGCTATTAACAGCATTAATAACTGTTTGAGTTCCTGCTTTCCATTCTTTCCAATCCCAGAAGTGGGACTGCTGGGCCAAATGGAAATTCTATACTTAACTTTCTGAGGAACTACCGAACTGTCTTCTACAGCAGCTGCACCATTTCACCTTCCTGCTTGCATTGAATGAATGTTCCTATTTCTCCACACCCTTGCTAACACTTGTAATTTTCCATTAAAAAAAAAAAATAGTGACCATTCTAGAGGGTGTGAAATGGCATATCATTATGGGTTTTTTGTTTGTTTGTTTATTTGTTTGTGTTTTAGGAGACACCAGGGATTGAACCCAGTACTTCATACATGGGAAGCAGGCACTCAACCACCGAGCTGCATCCGCTCCCCAATGAGAGTTTTTTGTTTTTTGTTTTGTCTTTTGTTTTTGTTTGTTTGTAGGAGGCAGTGGGGATTGAACCTGGGACCTTGTACATGGGAAGCAGGCATTCACCCAATTGAGCTACATCCACTCCGCTCATTATGGTTTTGATTTACATTTCCATAATAGCTAATAATGTTGAGGATCTTCTCATGTGCTTTTTGACCGTTTATATATCTTCTTTGGAGAAATGTCTATTCAGGTCTTCTGTCTATTTTGTAATTGGGTAGTTTATCTTTTTGTTTTTCAGTTGTAGGATTTCTTTATATATCCTTGATATTAAACCCTAATTGGATATGTGGTTTCCAAATATTTTCTGCCTTTGTATAGGTTGCTGTTTTACTTTCATGATAAAGTCTTTTGAGGCACAAAAGCTTTTAATTCTGATGAGGTCCCATTTATCTATTTTTTTTTTTTTCTTTTGTTGCTTGTGTTTTGGTTTTAAAGTCCAAGAAACCACTGTTTAACACAAGGTCCTGAAGATGTTTCCCTACATTTTCTTCTAGAAGTTTGATAGCCCTGGCACTTATATTTAGGTCTTTGATTCATTTTGAATTGACTTTTGTATATGGTGTCAGGTATGTGTCCATCTTCATTCTTTTGCATATAGAGATCCAGTTTTCCCAGATCCATTTGTTGAAAAGACTATTCTTTCCCAATTGAATGGATTTGCACCCTTGTCTAAAAGCAGTTGGCCATAAATATGAGGGTTGATTTCTGAGCTCTCAGTTCTATTCCATTGTTCTATATGTCTATCCTTGGGCCAGTACCATGCTGTTTTGATTACATGGCTTTGTAGTAAGTTTTAAGGTCAGGAAGTGTGTAAGTCCTCCAATTCTATTTTCCTTTTTCAAGATGGCTTTGGATATTTGGTGCCCCTTACCCTTCCATATAAACTTGATGATACACTTTTCCATTTCTGCAAAGAAGGTTGTTGAAATTTTGATTGGGATTGCATTGAATCTGTACATTACTTTGGGTAGAATTGACATCTTAGCCATATTTAGTCTTCCAATCCATGAGGACAAAATACCTTTCCATTTATTTAGGTCTCCTTTAATTTTTTTTGAACAATGTTGTGTAGTTTTCTGTGTACAAACCCTTTGCATTCTTGGTTAGATTTATTCCTAGATATTTGATCCCTTTTGTTGCTATCTGAATGGAATTTTTTTTCTTGGTTTCTTCTTCTGATTGTTTACTAGTGTATAGAGACACTACTGTTTTTTTGTGTTGATCTTGAACCCCATTTTGTTGAATTCAGTGTTTTTATATTCTATGCCACTATGAACCACTGTCTAGTTTCCTTTCCTTTCAGTCTGAAGGACTCCTTTTAGCATTGCTTGTAAAGCAGGTCTAGTGGTGATGAACTCCCTCAGCTTTTGTTTATCTGGGAATGTCTTAATCTTTCCTTCATTTTTGAAAGAAAGTCTCACCAGATATAAAATTCTTGGTTGGCAAGTGTTTTCTGTCAGCACTTTAAGTATTTCAACCCACTGCTTTCTTGCCTCCATAGTTTCTGATGAGAAATTGGCACTTAACCTATTTGGGACTCCCTTGTCACACAACACATTGCTTTTCTCTTGCAGAACTCTGTCCTGTCCTTGCATTCAACAGGTTTATCAGTGTGTGATGGGGCACATTTCATTTCATGTTTATCCTCTTTGATGTTCTCTGGGCTTCTTGGATATGCATATTCATGTCTTTTGCTAAGTTTGGGAAGTTTTCTGTCACTATTTATTTCAATATTTCTTCTGCATTTTTCTCTTTTTCTTCTCCTTCTGAAACTCCCATATACCTATATGGGTATGTTTGATGGTGTCCCACAGGTCTCTTAGGCTATTTTTGCTTTTTCTAATTCTTTTTCCTTTCTGCTTCTCAGCTGGACTCATTTTAATTGTCTTGTCTACAAGTCCACTTATTTTCTCTTTTGCCAGCTCCAATCTGCTGTTGAAACACTCCAGAGAATTTTTCATTTCAGTTATTGCGGTCTTCAATTTCAGTATTTCTGTTTGATTCCTTTGTAAAATTCCTGTCTCTGTATTGAGATGCTCATATTGTTCATTCATTGTTTTACTAATATCCTTTAGTTCTTTCTCTGCATTTTCCTTATCTCTTTGAGCATATTAAGGATCATTTTTTAAAAGTCTTTGCCTGGTATGTCCACTGTCCAGTCTTCTTTGTTGATGTTATCTGGATTTTTTTTTTTTTTAACCAGGAGGTCCACGGGGATCGAACCGGGGTCCCTCCATATGGGAGACAGACACCTAACCATTTGAGCCACATCCGTCCCCCTTATCTGGATTTTTGATCCTCTTTCTTTAGCTTGGCCAACAATTCCTGTTTCTTTGTCTTGTAACCTTTTTTTGCACACTGTACATTCTAATATTTTAAATGTTAACTCTTCTTGAGTTTGTATTCAGTTAGTGATATGACAGAGATTTCCTTAAGTGTCAGTAACTAACAAACCTCTGCTAACAAACCTAAGCAAAAAATACCTTTCACCATCTTTTCAAATTGGCTTTGCATTGACTGGTCCTCTCCGTCAGAGTTCAGCCTTCCTGTCAGGAAGGTCAGCCCAAGGTGAGTGCAAAGCACAGGGTCCACCCTGTGTCTGGGACTGTGTCTCATCCTATGCTTCTGAGTGGCCTTAGGAATTCCCCTATTTACAGTGGTTTGAATGCCCCTCTACGTCAAAGGAAACAGGTATTCTCCCTCTCCTGAGTGTTGCACTACAAGACTTAAAGCAGGTAAGCCTTTACCCCAGGAATTGTTTCTTAATCTGATTTCACTGTCTCAAGTTGCTTTTACCTGGAAGGAAAATTCTGGGAGTGGGGGAACTCCCAAAGAGGAGTTTCCCAAGTCAGTCTTTCCCAGCCAGTTATTCTGGTGTGGGACTGATTCTTGGAGCTTCCTACTCTGCTATCCTCCCACAATTCTCTCAAAAAGATATTCTTGAAGTTAAATATATCGTCATGAAAGTAAAAAACTCAAAGAATGGAACAATAGATTTAGGAGAAGTGAGAAATAGTAAAATCGAAGATAGGTATAAGAATATCAACCAAAATGCATCACAGAGGATAAAAAGAAAGCAAAGTTACGAGACATGGGTGTATTAGTCAGGGTTCCCTAGGGAAACAGAATCAACAGGAGATATCTGTAAATAGTATGAGATTTTATAAGAGTCTCTCATGTGACCGTGGGGATGCACAAGTTCAGGTTCCGCAGGCAGATTGCAAACCAGGGGCTCCGATGAAAGTCCAACAAAGGTCCTTGATGAGTTTCTGGGAGACATTGGCTGTCCAAAGATGACCTGGGAAATTCTCTCTGAATGTTGAAACCACTTCCCCTTTTAAGGCATGCAAATGATTGGAGAAAGTGTTACTCATTGCTGACAGCCCACTCCCTGGTTGGTGTAGATGTAATCAGTCATCTATGCAGTAAACTCACTGATGACTAAAGCCCATAAATGTCCTTGTATTACAATTAGCCCAGTGCTTGCTTGACCAAACAACTGGGCACAATTACCTGGCTGAGTTGACACATTAGCCCAACCATCACAATGGGGGATAAAAATGAAAAGATCTAACATATGCATGGTAAAATGTTCAAAAGGAAAAAATTCAGAAAATGAGGGGAAGCAATATTTGAAGAAATAA
>JAQZBX010083627.1:0-13363 GCA_029593785.1 Cabassous unicinctus | reverse complement strand
AAAGAAATAGAGAGCATAGAGGACTTTTGGCCTAAGGATATGAGTAACATCCCAATTTTATTCCTAACCCCCAAAACCCAGGACTCCAATATTTTTCATAGATGATAACTTCTGTGAATACAAGAAGGGTGACTACTTCGTGATGGGAGTTCAAAAGGAGAACTGGAGGTCAGGAAACAGACACAGAGAATTTCCCAGCGAACGGACACAAAAACATAAAAAATGGGGGTTGGGGGTAAAAATGGATAAAAGTAAATAAATAAATAAATCTTTAAAAAAAAAAAAAGGAGAACTGGAATTTCAAGTTCTAGGGGAAATTATTGTTGATTTCTTTACTTATTTTTGAGGGACATTAAGTTTAATTGCTTGTATCGAAGGTGAATATTTTACCACTTCAGGTGAAGTGATGAGCTCATTTATAGAAATGTGTTATTTAAGTATGACATTCTTTTGTGATTCTTTACACATAGAACAAAGTTAATGAAGAGGCCTAAAATAGGATGTAGGTTTTCTGAAGAGTCATTCACAAATTTGAGAATTTGCAAAGGAAACTGCATGGGCACTGAAAACTACAATTATCTCAAACATTTTTTTAAAAATCCACTAAATAAACTTCTTCCCTTACCTAGAAAATTTCCCTGGATTCTCATGTCACATACCCTTAGGTACATGGGGATATAGTACATATCACACAGAATTAGAGAAACCACTGTGAAGTCCAGGACACAAAGCTGAACATTTTCAGTACAAAACAAATGGATACTCCCACAAAGATTTTACAAAAGGATAAGGGGTTGGGAGCAGGAAAGGGGTATGAATATTTGTCAGCCAGGTAGTATATTAGAAGTTTTATATATATACATATACATATAATTACATATTAGAATTATACGTATATTAGTAGGTATATATGGTAGGCATTTTACAAATTTTTTTAATTTAACAGGCATTTTACTAAAAGTTTTACACATATTATCATATATATTACCTCAGTTATCGCTCACAATGACTACAACAGGACAAATTCTCATTTTATAGATGAGCAATTTTTCATCTCATTTTATAGATGAGTTGATGGAGAAAGAAGTTAAACAACTTACATGTGATGAAACCACCAGTGAGAGGCTAGCTAGATTGAAACTTGGGTCCATTAGCAACAAAGCCCATGTAGAAGCTGGCTTCATTTTACGTTTATTTATTTGTTTGTTTGCTTTGAAAATTTGTTTTATTTCTTTTTTTAAATTATATATGAAAAATTCAAAATGTTAGTAAAAATTAAAAGTTCACAATATTCTCATCCTCAATCCCTAAAATAACAATTGCAAGCAAAGACTTTTAAATGTTGTAGTACAGAACATACATGTACACACAAATGCATATTACATATTTGTTAATAAAATAGAATTTTATACATACCTATCTGTAATGTACATTTTCTAATAACTATGTCAGGACTATTTTTGCCAATTGGTATAGATTTCTTTAGCCTTTTTATTTATTCATTAAATAAATAAATATTTTCTGACTCCCTTTTGAGAAAATTACTTCAAGATACATTCCAGTCAAATAAAAACCAAATCAAAACAAAGATCTTAAGTTAACGGGAAACAAAGAACACAAGAAACAATGATGATAAGGAATTAGTCTAATAACACTTATTGTTAAATCTAAACATATAATGACGTGATAGTGAACTGGCTCATAACAAGAGTTGCAAAATAATAAAAACTGTAAAATAGGTATTAAGAAGGGATTCTTGAAAGAATGATATTACAACGGGGACACTTAAGAACATCCTGGCACTGAAATTCTACAATATTGTATAAGAACTTAATTTGGGAGATTGGAAAAGTAATAGGGAAGCAAATATATCCCTATGTTAGTATACAAGGGTTGTATGTAAATAAGAATGGGCATATAAATGAAAAGGTGCTCTATATGTATTGACTTAGGGGTACATAATTTTTGATCTGTTGATGGAGAAACACAGGTTTAAATGTTATTGTTAAAAATAAAGAAGTTAATTGCTAACAAAGGAAAGATACCTAGTAGATCTTTCAACTTACTAGGAATCAATTCACCAAAAGTGAAAAAGAGAGGAAATAACAAGAATTAGTAAAGAATGCATAAACCTAGATGGAAGAGATAACCTCTGTGATATACCATCTCAATGATTAGAGAATGCACTGCATGTATTTGCAGGGGTAGCCCTAGGGATAGCTGCCAGTCCCAGTGAAATTCTCTTCCACGAGGCTCCTAGGGCTTTCCTGTCAAGCACCACCACCCACATCTCCTCTTGCCAAGCCTAAATGTGTGGGTCTGTAACTGTGGCCCTATTTCTGGGATCTTGCAACAATCATGCCAATCCTTTGCAACAGATAGGTGACGATCGTCAGTTTATCTGTTGAAGGAGGTTGTTAAGAGAGGCCTCTCTGGTCTCATCAAGGGCACAAGTTTCCTCCAAACTTTAAGCTAAATCAGAAATTCAGGGACACAGATGAGAAGATGCCAAGGCAGACAGAGCCAGGAGCTGGCAGCTGCTGTCTCTTGGCCCCGGGACAAGCCTGGAGCCCTTTGATAGAGGCCAAATGGGTTGCTTCAGCCCACTAGCTCTACACGGCTAGTCCCTCGCCATTTAACAGTCTTAAAGCAAGAAGCTTGTTCCCTCCTCTGACCTCTCAGTTCAGAAGCATTTAAATAGTTGTATTTGATTCTTTTTTTCTGACAAATATTTTTCTTCCCAGTCCGTCTTCACAGCAGCATTTTATTAAAGAAATCTAAATACTTCCAGAAAGAGTGCTAAAGGCAAATATCAGCAAAGATGTCTAACACAGCTTTCATGTGTCCCCAAACAGCTTTACTCTTAAAAGCAGAAAAGAGTGGAATTAATTTAGTTTTTTTAATAATCAAATCCAGAGGGCATTCTCCACCAAACTGCAGTCTAATCTCTTAGAGTTGTTCTATAAGGTTAAATGTTGGGCCCAAATCCAAAACTAGCTGGCATAATCCCTTGTCATTTAAAACAGGATTTGCTCAGTAGAGAAATTGAAACTTAGTTACAATTCTATTTTCTTTTCCCGATTGAAAAAAAAAAAGGCCCCTACTTCTTTCCACTCATTATCATGTATAGTCTGACAAATGCATTCTCCTCTATAATCTTCACTCCTGACTTCATCCCACATGGGAGATGGAATTGGCGGGTGTCTTAATTATTACCAAGCTGACAAGCTAAATGCAGCTCCATGGCGCTAATGCCAGATTAAGCAGACAGAAACCCTAAATTGAAAAACAAATACGAATGGTGGAAAGCTGAAGCCCGAGGAGTTAGGAGAACTAACCACTCTTGCCAATCTTATCTCTGACTTAAACTACCAGGAGCATGTGATTTTCCTCTCACTTTTTCAACCTGCAAATTGAAAATAAATGTTGATATTTGAATGCTTTACAAAACATTAGGGAAAATAATAATGATCCTGACTGTCCCTTTTTGGTTAAATCTGACGTGTGTAAGGAAGGTGCATGTGTTTCCATATCCTTTGTACCCTTGCTATACTCACCTGTAGGTACTGACACCACCCAATAGTTTTATTTTTTATTTTTTATTTTTTTTAAAGATTTATTTATTTTATTTATTTATCCCCCCCTTGCTGTTTGTGCTTGCTGTGTCCATTCACTGTGTGTCTTCTCCGTGTCTGCTTATCTTCCCCTTGCTGTGAGGTCCCGCTGCATCAGCCCCTCACGCCGCACGGGCCGGCCTGCCCTCACAAGGAGGCCCTGGGAAGCGAACCCGGGGCCTCACACATGGTAAACGGGGGCTCTATCGGTTGAGCCACACCCGCTTCCTGCTGTGAGGTCTTGCTGCATCAGCCCACCGCGCCGCGCGGGCCGGCCTGCCCTCACAAGGAAGCGAACCCGGGGCCTCCCATATGGTAAGCAGGAGCTCTATCGATTGAGCCACACCCGCTTCCCTAACCTTCAGATATTATGAAATGAGATAGCCCTAGTTTATTACCAAAGAAAGAGAGAACAATTTGAAATTTTCTTATGTTGGCCAAGCCTTTAGACATCAGCAGACCAGAGTTTAATCCCATTCTACTGTGTGTCCTTGAGCAAGCTACTGAACCTTTCTAAGCCTCAATTTTCCCTAGGGTAAATCAGAAATGACAAAAATCCCTCCCTCATAGTGCCATTGTGTGGATTAAATGAACTAATGCAGTAAATTAAAAATGGGCATGTGTCCAGTCAGTGCTCAACACAGCTACTACCATGTCAATAGAACATTCTGGGCAGCTAGTGAACGGACAGTTTTCAATGTGGCCACAGAGGGAGAGTTCTCTGCCTGAGCACCGTCCAAAGAAAACGTGGTGGGCCACTGGTAATCCATTCATCTTGTCCTCCAAAACTGCCCTTTGCGGTTTCCCAGATTAACCCTTTGTTCCTCCCTATTCAAAAACACGGACCTCATTTTATAATCTCAGTCTTTTATAAAATGGGGGCTCAGAAGAGTGGGAAACCCCAATCTCCTCAAATAGTCCAAAGGAATGCGTGTTCCTGCACCCTGCTCTCCAAATCCACCTAGCCTGCCTGAAGACCACTGCTTTCACTGCTCTGTTTTCCTTCACTTTTCATGGCCCTCGATACATGGTAGACGCTCAAGAATGATGAATCACATTTAATTCCTATCCCTGTTTCCCTTCCTCCATGTCCTTTAAAGCTTATAAATGTGCTTTCAGGTTCACAGTTCCAGTTGGACATGTAAAATGGTCACTTTTCACCATTTTGGAACACGGGCCTTGGTTCTGGCTGCGTGAGTAGCTCTGTGCAATTGCCTACTGCTCAGGGATGGCTCCGAGTGGTATACCAGGTTTTCCAGCATCTTTGTTTTCCTACCTATATGAGAGAAGATCAGTAGGCAAGGGTAGTCACTTGTGTGTTCACGGTTTCTCAAGAACTTAGAGGTGAGGAAACGAAGTGAAGTTTCCACTCAGAACACTTTGAGAATCTCAAAGTAGATAACCACCCATGTACAAGCACCTTCTTACGCACACAGAGTTCAGTCTTGTCAAATGCAGTTTAAAAATACACACAGAGGCTCTTGTAATCCAAAATGCCACAGACATATAAGGATATTTATGGTAACAACTACTAATCCTAATATTTCAATTTATGGTAGGTGCAGAATAAGCTTTACAGAAAGTGCTTATCCCACTGAATGATGAGTCCTGGGAAAGGAACAGGCACACCTCACCACACATGTGCTCTTTGGAAACCTCACTGCCCTTGATATGACTTTCATGTGCTACTAATGCTGGTCTCCTTTCTAAGGGTGTCTGGCATGAAGAGGTGGCAGTGATAACCCAAGGAAATCTAAAATTAAAACAATGAGCTATTTGTGGTTCCTACTCCTGCTGACTGACTGAAATAGAACAAAAAGCCAGGGGCTCAGAGGTCCCTAAAAGGAAAGGATATTAGACTGATTGAAGATAAAAACAAAATAATCCAAACATGTTCTCTTTAAATGGAAATTTCCCCTTTACCATATTTAAAACCACTCCAATACTATTGTTTTGCAATTGCATGAAAGACAGAGAAAGCTCTTTGATTTATTTTTTTAAGGGCATGGAGAACTCTAAATACATCCCTTAATTGAGTGGCAACTGATTTTGCATTCATGTAAGACCAGAATATTTCCTGTCAAGGTCAAAGCGGAGGTTCTATTTTGTGTTCTGCACAACTCTGGAAGATTTTCATCACCCCAAAGACATATGAGAGAAATTTATGGTACTGGAATTTTAAACAGCTCAAGCCCAAACTTGTTTTGGACATGCATTTCACAGACAGTCAGGTCCTTCAAAAGGCAACAGATTTACTTGAAGGCAAACTTTGGCATTATTCCCGACTCTCTGAAGGATGTGATATGATCACCCTGTATGCCTCCCTCTGTCCCCTGATTTAACCAATGGTAATGCCAGTAGAGACAGAAAAAAACACAGCAAGAGAGAAGACCCTCCGTTACCTAAAAGCACCTGACAATTATCTCTGTATTCCTACTGCCTCCCTTATAATGTTCATCAATCCTGTCTTACTTCTTAACAAACTGCCAGAGTCCTCTCAGTGTTGGGGCTGGCCTTCCCATGGTCATTCACATTTTCATAAAAAATATTGCAAATGAAGATTAATAAAGATAGAGCAATTTGGTGACACTTTGGACACCATAAGGAGCCCTGCAGGAGGTTTCTAAGGTACAGAGTCTTTCCTATGCTTCCCAAGTCAATTCAATTCAAACCATGCAAAAGAAATAATGACTGGGTGCTGTAGGGGACAAAATGGAAAATAAGTCCCAACCCCTGCACTTAAAAAACTCACAGCCTAATAGAAGAAAACTGCATATGTGTCCAAATGATGGTAACACATGAGAATATGAAATTAGTACTGTAAGAGAAGGTCAATGGATTATTTGTTTAAAAGAAAAAGATTATATTGGTGTAGTAGTTTGACACTGTATATACCCCCAGAAAATCATGTTCTTAAAGCTGGTCCATTCCTGTGGGTGTGAACCTATTGTGTATGCGACCTTTTGATCAGATTGCTTCAGTTAAGTAGTAGCCCAGGGTGGGTCTTAATCCTCTTACTGGAATCCCTTACAAATGGGATGAATTCAGAGGAAGAGAGAGAAAGATACAGAAAACAGGAAGCTGAAGGCAAGGAAGCCCAGAAGAGAAGAGGGAGCCCGGCAGACGCTGCCAGGTGCCTTGCCATGAGACAGCGGACTCCAGGATCACTCGGACTCCTCTGTCTTCAAGAAGAAAGCAATACTTGATAATGCCTTGATCTGGACATGTTTTAGGCCTAGGAACCGTAAGCTTGCAAGCCAGTAAATCCCCCTTGTAAAAGCCAACCCATTTCTGGTATATTGCTTTTGGCAGTCTAGCAGACTAAAACAACTGGGGATCAAAAAAAAAAACTTTTAAAAAGTAGGTTGACATTTAGAATGATTAAAAGAACTGTATGATAGCCTGTAATAGCCAGACCAGACAGTTATACGTGTTATATAATAATTGCAAACCATTTTAACAGTCAAATTAGTATGTGAGTTATGAAGACTTGAAAATAAATAATTTTTTAAACAAATCATTTTTATTGATACATATTAATAAAGCATAAATCCACCCAAAGTATACAATCAATGGTATTTGGTATAATCACATAGTTGTGCATTCATCACTTCAATCATTTTTAGAGCATTTTCATTATTCTAATAATAATAATAATAAACAAACAAAAAAAACCTCATCACCTCTCAATTTCTCTATGCTTCCCCTGTCCTACATACCTGCTATTCTGTTTCTGTCTCTCTAGTTTTTGCATTTATATTTTGTAAAAACAGTTTTATATATGCAATATCACCCATATTCATATTTTACATGAGGTTTCAGTATATTATACAGTACCGTGTTATATTTTTTAGGTTTCCTTCTAGTAACATACATGACCTTAAACTTACCCTTTCAACCACTGTCATAACCATATAATAGCTCTGTTAGTTACAAACACCATCATGTGCTTTCACCATTTCTATATATTTCCAAAGATTTACAAACAACCTTTTTACAAATTCTGCACATATTAAACCTCAGCTTTCCATTCTCTACCCTCATTCTATTATCTGGTGGCCTATATTCTGATTATTAACACCATGAGTTTATATATTTCATTCATAATAGTGCAATCATACAGTATTTGTCCTTTTGTGTCTGGCTTGCTTCACTCATAATGTCCTCCAGGTTCATCCATGTTGTCATACGCTTCACTTCTTGATTTTTTTCTTACAACTGCATAATATCCCAACGTGTGTATTCACCACATTTATTTATCCACTCTTCAGTTGATGGATAAACAACCTGGGTTGTTTCCAACTTTTGGCAAACGTAAATAACACTGCTATGCACATCGGTGTTCAGATGTCTGTTCTTGTCATTGCTCTCAATTCTTCTGGGTATTTACTTAGTAATGATATTGCCGGGTCACATGGCAAGTCTATATTCAACTTCCTTAGGAAATGCCAAACATTCCTCCACAGTGACTGTACCATTCTGCATTCCCACCAACAGTGAATAAGCATTCCTATCTCTCCACATCCTCTTCAACACTTACAATTTTCTAACTTTTTAATAGTGGCCAATCTAATAGGTGTGAAATGATATCTCACTGTAGTTTTGATTTGCATTTCCCTAATTGCTAATGATGTTGGACATTTTTTCATGTGTTTTCTCGCCATTTATATTTCTTCTTGGACAACTGTCTTTTCAAGTCTTTTACCCATTTTTTAATCAGGTAGTTTGTCTTTTTATTGTTGAGCTGTATGATCTCTTTATATATCATGGATATTAAACCATATCGGATATGTGATTGCCAAATATTTTCTCCCATTGAGTCAGCTGCCTTTTCACCCTTTTGACAAAGTCCTTTGAGGTGCAAAAGTGTTTAATTTTGAGGAGGCCCCATTTACTTATTTTTTTTTCTTTTGTTCCTCATGTTTTGGTTGGAATATTTAAGAATCTACCACCTACCACAAGACTTGAAGATGTTTTCCTACATTTTCTTCTAGGAGTTTTATGGTTATTCTTTTTATATTTAGGTCATTGATCCATTTTGAGTTCATTTTTGTATAAGATATGAGATAGGGGTCCCCTTTCTTCCTTTTGGATATGGACATCCAGTTCTCCCAGCACCATTTGTTGAAGAGACTGTTCTGGCCCAGTTGGAAGGACTTGACAGCCTTGTCAAAAATCACTTAACTGGAAGCGGATGTGGCTCAATCGATAGGACCCCTGTTTACCATATGGGAGGCCCCGGGTTCGGTTCCTGGGGCCCCCTGGTAAAGGCAAGCCGGC
Organism: Cabassous unicinctus; assembly: GCA_029593785.1. Taxonomy (NCBI): domain Eukaryota; kingdom Metazoa; phylum Chordata; class Mammalia; order Cingulata; family Chlamyphoridae; genus Cabassous; species Cabassous unicinctus. The sequence goes on along the minus strand of JAQZBX010083627.1, from coordinate 4,469 downwards.
CGCGCCCGCACGGCTCAGTGAGCTGATGCAGCATGATGCATGATGCAACAAAGGGAGACAAGCAGACACAGAAAAACACACAGCAAAATGGACACAGCGAGCACAAGCAGGAAGGGGGAGATAAATAAATAAATAAAAATAAAATCTTAAAAAAGAAAAAAAAATCACTTGACTGTAGATGTGAGGGGCTTTATCTGAGTTCTAGATTCGGTTCCATTGGTCAATCTGTCTGTCTTTATGCCAGAACCATACTGGGTTTTTTGTTTGTTTATTTGTTTGTTTTTTACCACTGTAGCCACATAATATGCGTTAAAGTCTGGAAGGGAGAGTCCTCCTTCTTCATTCTTCTTTTTAAAGACATTTTTGGCTATTTATGGTCCCTTACCCTTCCAAATAAATTTGATAATTGGCTTTTCCATTTCTGCAAAGAAGGCTTTTGGGATTTTGATTGGGATTGTGTTGAATCTGTAAATCAGTTTCGGTAGAATTGGCACCTTGATGATATTTAGTCTTCCCATCCATGAACACAGCATGGCATTCCATTTATTTGAGTCTTCTTCAGTTTCTTTTAGCAATGTTTTGTAGTTTTCTGAATACAGGTCCTTTATGTCCTTGGTTAAGTTTATTCCTAAATATTTTACTCTTTTAGTCAGTATAAAAAATGGATTTTTTTCTGGTTTCCTCCTCAAATTGCACATCAATAGTGTATAGAAATGCTATTGATTTTTGTGTATTAATCTTGTATCCCACCACTTTGCTGAATTCATCTATTAGTTCTAGTAGCTTTTTTGTAGATTTTTCAGGATTTTCTAGATATATCATCAGTGAATAGGGAAAGTTTTACTTCTTCCTTTCCTATTTGGGTACTTTTTATTTCTTGATCTAGCCTAATTGCTCTAGCTAGAACTTCTAGCACAATATTGAATAACAGTGGTGACAGTGGGCATCCTTGTCTTGTTCCTGATCTCAGTGGGAGAGATTTTAGTCTTTCACTGTTGAGTACAATGCTATCTATAAGTTTTTCATATATGCTCTTTACCATATTGAGAAAGCTTCCTTCAATTCCTATCTTTTAGAGTATTTTTATCAAGGTAGAGTGATGTATTTTGTCAAATGCCTTTTCTGCGTCAATAAAGAGGATCATGTGGTTTTTTTTTTCTTCAATTTATTAATGTGGTTTATTACACTAATTGATTTTCTTGTGTTGAGCCATCCTTACATGCCTGAAATAAAACCCACTCGATTGTGATGTATAATTCTTTCAATGTGCTTTTCGATTTGGCTTGCAAGTATTTTGTTGAGGATTTTTGCATCTATGTTCATTAGGGATACTGGTCAGTTAATTTTCTTTTTTCCTAATATCTTTATGGGTTTGGTAGTAGGGTGATGTTGGCTTCATAGAATGAGTTTGGTAGCGTTCTTTCTTGTTCAATCTTTTGGAAGAGCTTGAGCAAGGTTGGTATAGATTGTCTTTGAGTGACTGGTATAATTCAACTGTGAAGCCATCTGATCCTAGGCTTTTCATCTTTGGGAGGTTTTTGATGACTCTTTCAATCTCTTCACTTCTGATTGATTTGTTGTGGTCTTTTGTTTCTTCTAGGATCATTGTAAGTGGTTCATGTGTTTTTAGGACTTTCTCCATCTCATCTACATTGTCTAGTTTTTTTGGCATATAGTTCTTCATAGTATCCTCTTATGATCTCTCTTATTTCTGCAGGGTCAATGGTAATGTCCTGCCACCCATTTCTGAATTTATTTATTTGCATCTTCTCTCACTTTTTCTTTGTCAGTCTAGTTAAGGGTTTGTCTATTTTGTTGATCTTCTGAAAGAATCAACTTTTGATTTTGTTGATTCTATTGCTTTTTGTTCTCAATTTCATTTATTTCTGCTCTGATCTTTACTATTTCCTTCCTTCAGCTTGGTTTGGGATTAGTTTGCTGTTCTTTTTCTAGTTCCTCCAGGTGTGCAGTTAGGTCTTCAGTTTTTAGCTCTTTCTTCTTTTAATGTAAGCATTTAGGGCTATCAATTTCCCTCTCAGCACTGCCTTTGCGGTGTCCCATAGGTTTTGATATGTTGTGTTGCCATTTTCATTCATCTCAGGATATTTGTTGAATTCTCTTGCAATTTATTCTTTGACCCACTGATTATTTAAGAGTATGTTGTTCAATCTCCATTTATTTAGGAATTTTCCCTTTTTTCCATCTGTTATTGATTTCCGGCTTCATTCCGTTATGATTAGAGAAAGAGTTTTGTAAAATTTCAGTCTTTTTAAATTTATTTAGTCTTGTCTTGTGACCCAGCATATTGTCTCTCCTGGAGAAGGATCCATGAGCGCTTGAAAAGAATGTATATCCTACTGTTTTGGGGGGCAATGCTCTATAGATATCTATTTGATTTAGTTCATTTATCATATTATTCAAGCCCTGTTTGTTTATCCTCTGTCTAGATGTTCTCTCCAATACTGAGAGTGTGTATTGAAGTCTCCAACTATTATTGTAGAGACACCTATTTCTCTCTTCAGTTTTGCCAGTGTTTGGCTCATGTATCTTGGGGCACTCAGGTTAGGTGCATAAATATTAGCATAGTTATTTCTTCTTGCTAAATTGCCCCTTTTATTAATATATAATGACCTTCTTCATCCCTTATAACAGTTTTGCACTTAAAATCTATTTTGCCAATATTAGTATCACTACTCCAGCTCTTTTTTGGTTACTATTTGCATGGAATATCTTTTTCCAACTTTTCACTTTTAACCTGGTTGTGTCCTTACATCTGAGGTAAGTCCCTTGTAGACAGCATATAGATAGCTCTTTTTTTTTTTCATCCATTCTATCAATTATGTCTTTTGATTGGGGAGTTCAAGCCTTTAACATTCAATGTTATTACTGTAAAGGCATTACTTACTTCATCCATTTTTTCCTTTGGCTTTCCGTTGTCATATCTTACTATTGTCTTTTTACCCTTTAATTTACCCTTCTTAATAATCTTCATTTCTACACTCTTCTCCAAGTGTCTCGCCCTTTATGGTTTTTTGTTTGTTTGTTTTTTTCCTTTCAGGTTGCATTGCTCCCTTTAGTATCTCTTGTATTTCTGGTCTTTTTGGTAACATACTCTTATCAGTTTTTGTTTGTCTGTGAAGACTTTGAACTCACCCTCATTTTTGAAGGACAGTTTTGCTGGATATAGAATTCTTGGCTGGCAGTTTTTCTCTATTCAGTACCTTAAATACATCATACCACTTTCTCCTTGCCTCTGTGGTTTCTGACAAGAGGTCGGCACTTAATCTTATCAAGGTTCCCTTGTATGTGATGCTTTGTTTTTCTCTTGCTGCTTTCAGAATCCTCTCTTTAACTCTGATATTTGCCATTCTGAATAGTAGGTGTCTCAGGGTATATCTATTCAGATTTATTTTGTTTGTGGTGCATTGTTTTTCTTGGATATTACTATTTATGTTGGGAAATTTTTTGGTCATTATTTTCTCAAAGAAGCACCCTCACTCCCCCTCCCTTTTCCCTTGTAACAGCTGACAGGGAGGAATTCATATGTTCCCCTCTCAGTCGGCTGTAGTGAGCCAGGTATTTTTTTCCCAACTTAAAATCTTGGGAGTGGGGGAGGGGAGCCTTTCCTGGCCACTGTAGGTGTTTGGTAACTCATGTTTGTTGTTTTGGGTTCTTTGTCTGTCTGTCCCTCACCCTCCTGGAAGTTGTGTAGCACTGTCCTGGTATGCTGACCTCCAAAGCAGGTCCCTCAGACAGCTTTTGGCCCTTTCTACACTGTTTTTGTGAGAGAGTTGAGCCCTGCCTACCTACTCCAATGCCATTTTCCCAGAACTCCTCAATAAAAATTTTGAAACATTATCTGGACCTCTTTGAGGGTTTGCATGTCATCACAGCTCCTAAATACAGCTAACACCTCATACTTTGTCTTTCACTTAAAAATCAAAAACCTGGAAAAAACCTAAGCTAATCATTTGGCAAGTAAAATGGTATGATGAACACACAACCACAGAGTCATGAGTGCCTTATAGCTTATTAACTGGTTGATCTTGGGCATGTCATTAAACCCTTCGAGCATCAGTTTCCTCTTCTGCAAAATAAGGGTGATGATTCTACCTTGCAGGATTGTTGTGATAAATAGGAATAACACGTATCAAGGGCCTGGCAAGTAGTATATGCTCAGTAAATAGTATCTGTTGGTATCTAGACCAGGTCCCTTAGAAATGGTAACTGAGGGTCAAAGAGGTTAAGTAACTTGTCAAAAGTTGTGTATAAGGCCCCAGGATGTGTATATCCATTGCGGGTGTAATACCACACGGATGGGGAATGGATGTGTGGGGTGTTTTTGGGGGTGTGGGTGGTGGGGAGCATGGGAATCCCTGTAGTTTCTGAGTAATATTTGGGTAATCTAGGCACCTTTATAAAATGTATATATATATATAATAACATTTATGTAAACAAATGCACATATA
>JAQZBX010083626.1:0-13363 GCA_029593785.1 Cabassous unicinctus | reverse complement strand
TCAAGTGATACATGTTGCTAATGGAACACAATGGACAATGTGTGCCAATCATATACTGTGAACCATGCTTAGGGGTCATAGACTGATGATATTATCTCATAATCTGTAACCAAGTTTCCATCAGGGTATGGTGAGTGGATGGAAGGCTGTTGTATGTGGAGGCTTACAATGGGCATGACTTTTTTTCTAAGCTGTCATTCTGTAATCAAAATATACTTTCAAAAATAATAATAGGGAAGCGGGTGTGGCTCAATGGATAGAGCTCCCGTTTACCATATGGGAGGCCACGGGTTCGCTTCCCGGGGCCTCCTTGTGAGGGCAGGCCGGCTGGCTAACGTGGTGCGGTAGGCTGATGCTGCAAGACCTCACAGCAGGAAGCGGGTGTGGCTCAATCCACAGAGGCCCCGTTTACCATGCGGGAGGCCCCGGGTTCGTTTCCCGGGGCCTCCTTGTTAGAGCAGGCCGGCCCTTGCGGTGCGATGGGCTGATGCAGCAGGAACTCACAGCAAGGGGGAGATAAGCAGACACAGAAGAAACATACAGCGAATGGACACAGTAAAACTCAAGCAGCAAGGGGGGATAAATAAATAAATAAATAAATCTTTAAAATAATAATAATAATAATAGTGTGTGTTGGAGAAAATTGTATTAAATGTATGATATGGACTCTACTCAGGAGAAAGATTTTGATGATATTTTCCCTGGCACATTTTGGGTGCCTTTGAAACAGAAAAATAACTTTTAAAATACATGGCAACTTGCAAATTTTAAAAATGACTCTTAAAATACCTAATGTCATTTTAGTATCAATTTTATCCTAAGAATGAGTGCATTACTCAGAAGATAACCATTATTTGAAAATCTAAGGCATTTAATTAATTCTTTTGAAAAGCACAGCCTTTAAACTTGAGAAGCCTCAATGATTTCATTTTCAGGTGAATGCAATTGTTTCAAAAACTTCTGTACAATTTTTTTTATATTACTTAAATAATGGTAACTACAGTTACTGGGAGAATGATAAGCTAGATCCAAATGTTTTTCTCTGATTTTTATTCTTGGAATAAGCCCACTTTTGATTCAGTAATTTAGAGGAAATCTTTGTGAATTATTTCATGAATCATCCCTCTATTGATAACCAGCTGTAGTTTTTCTTTCACAGAAAGCTCTTTTGATTATTTTCAAAATTCTTTGAGCATTTCTCAAGTATATAGGGATTCTGAGGTGGTTACTCATGGAAATTAGTACTGTTCTGTCACCCTGAACTAGTTGAAGGTATTTGAAATAAGATGAAAGTTATTCTTACAGTATAAAGGAAGGCTGACAGCACACAGACAAACCTCCTCATAACAGCACCATGCCCAGTCCCCATTCTGAAACACTGTCCCAATGGTATGCTGATGCAACTGCCCACCATGAGGAGAAAAACATTCAGAGGCTGAACTTGGACACAAAGCCCAGTTCCACTCTTACCCAGATGTCAGGCAGAGTGGCTCACAGGCATCAAGGGATGCATGGTCCAGTCCGAGGGTACAGCCATCCATCTCATGCAAAAAGGAACACACCCTCCAACTTGAAGAACAACAATTGGAAGCCCTGAATGCACAAATAGGCAAATCCAAAACTTTTATGTGTAAATACCAACACCTTTTTTGTAAATATATTTTTTATTGAAGGGTACAATTCATACCTGAGCATATAGTAACATTTTATGTAAAGTAAAAGTTGGGAACTCCCAAAATAAATATACATATCATACAGGTATCCCATACATTAACCTCCACCAGCTCCGTGCTTATGTGGTGATACTTTTGTTATAAATTAGGCAAGATCATCATGAAAACATGATTTCTCACTGTCATCCATACCTTACATTGTGTGCATTTACCTTATCCCATCCTGTTTCTTTCTAAAAAACAATTTTATAGAGAATTAATAATAAAGAATTAAATTGAGGCAAAATGTACAATCCATTTATTTTCTATAATGACAGAGCTTTCTGTTTATCACTTCAATCATTATTAAAGCATTTTCATTATTTTAATAATTATCAACAAAAACCAGATGCAAAAACTCACAAAGAAACTCCCCCTCTTAAATTCTCCGTTTCCCCTGCTCTACAGAGCTGCTTTGCAGCAATATTTATTATCTTTTCTTGTCATTTTATTTAGATATATTCCCATTCCATGTGTTCTAGCTAAAACCTAAGAAGAATGTTTTTTCCCAAAAAGCAGTTAATTAGAACTTTAATGTAAAATTGTAAATCAGAAGTGTTTGAAAGAAACACATTTCCTAAAAATTCCAGTCTTGTGGATTTGAGGAGTCGGGGCATGACCTGCAGTGTCATCTGAGGCATAATCAATGAATAGAAAAACGCACAGTTTATTTGAAAATTTTTGATAAAATTTTTTAAATAAATATTCTGGTCATTTTGCTTCTGGTTCCCAGCTAATGATGTGGCATCATGAAAAATGAAAACAGAAGTAAAATGAAGTAGATATTTAGGGAGAAATTCATGGATCTGTTGTCTTCTGGAAGAATGCATCCAAGGTGCCAACATGGTCAATCTAAGAAGCTTTCTTCAGGTTGGAGATACTTTGCTTAGCAGCTCTGACTCATGAGGCAGCTGCAAGATGAGTTCAACCATAATAGCAAGCAGATAGTCATCGCTTTGTGATATGGCTTTCTATAGCTTCTGAAGAGCTCCAAGTAAAATGTGAAATGAAGAAATAATTTATCATTTATTCTTTTCAAGAGAAAATGCCAAGCTACATGGCTTCCTAACACTGGCATGGCAACTGCAAATATAGAGTTCAGCTGAGAGATACAGTTGTATTAGGAGTAGAGGGCACCTCAGCACTTGGGTCTAAAACAGTCCAGGATCCCTGTGAACAATAGATGAAGGTATCCAACAGGAAGTGCTTGGGCTCCTCTGTGGTGGTTCCACACTCGAATGTGTACCAGTGAATTCCACAGTTTTTTTCCCAAAGGGTGAGGCAATCCCAGTTTTCAAGTCTCTCAGGAAGATATCCAATCTTGTTTCTAAGCTCAATCACAGCCCTTGGAATATCATCAGAGAATGATTTTTCCCCATGACTGATACATTTCCAAGAAAGCAATTATCCCAGGTACAGAAACTGAATGTTTCTTGTGAACACTGAATTTTGGCTTCCAGTATTGCCCTGTGACTTGATCCTTATGCCTCCAGCTAGAAATGTGCTGCTTGCAATGAATTTCTGAATTCAAGTGCACATGGCAGATTTCACCTTGAGATGTCTGGTTCTAGAGTCCTGGCCCCTGATAACTATTCTGCATCTTTAATCTTGATCTGGGCCTACAATAGGACTTCACTGTACCAACACCTCATGTGACTGAGCTTCAACTGTGGTCTTGTGTTTGGATCCTGTGTTGTGTGCCTTTATAGCCCTGAGGGGAATTTCAAAGCCAGTTTGCAAAGTGAAAGAGGAAGAGTTTTGGGGGAGGGAGAGTGGGGGTGGGGTGCTTTTCCTTCTGATTCAAAGACAGCACCAGGAGCACCTCTTGGGCTGTTGGAGAGGAAAGTGACTGCTCCCAGTAGTGGCACAGGTGTGTGCCAGATTTGAAGAGAAGCAAACTACTTCCTCAGCTTGATGGTTGAATATTGGTGCTGATGGCTTGAACTTCCATTGAAAGTTTCTCTTGATTTAAGGCTTAGGTATGAGATTTCCTGAACAGGATGACCATACCCCTGGCCCCAACCACCTCCACTGATTGCCCAGGGTATTGAGGTGCTTGGGAGCTCACTGCTGTATAGTGATTGATTTCACTTTTGCAAGAAGCACATCATTTTTCTTAGTAGCAGACAACAAAATATTTCATTTTTTGTCCTAATGAAGTCTTTTTTTTAAAAAAGATGTTTAGATTACATAAATGTTACACAAAAAATAAAGGGATTCCAATATTCTACACCTCCCACAACCTCCCACATAAACATCTTTCATTTGTGTGGCACATCAACTGCAATGGATATACACATCATGGGGCTTTGCCACTAAGCATGAACCATAGTTCACATTGTAGACCACATTCTTCCCACACAGTTCTGCATGTTATATGCTGATGTAAAATGGCCTATATCTGTCATTGTAATGTTACAGGATAATTCCCAAGTCCTGAAAATGCCTTTTTATTACAACTGCTTTTCCTTCTCACTGCCCCCAAAGCATCCAGTGGCCACTGGCTCCACATCAATGTTTTAATTTCTTCCATTGTTTGAATCACAATATGTCTACAACAGAATACCATTAAGTCCACTGTAGTTCATAGCTCTTCCCCCAATCCTGAGGAGTCTGGGATGGTTATGTCCACTCCACCTTCAAGTGAGAGGGGTCTTATATCCCATGGATAAAATGGATGAGATTATCCTGCCTGCAGTTGCAGACCCTATCCATTCCCTGGGAAGGCCATTGTCCATCATCATCTCCCTGCCAGGTGTCTTCGGTGAGTCCATTGAGCTGTAGAGTAGGAGTTGCAGCTCCACTGAGATTCCAGGCCCAGCTGGTACATGGGCAGGCCAAAGGCTCCTGTCTGTGGAAGTACACCTACAAACTTCAGCACGACATATAGGTTTGAATAGAAGGGACTGAAGGACCATGTTCAGGGAGAACTTATTTGAGTCCAACTCTGTCACTCTCAGGAGCACAGATTCCAAAGTAAATCCCACTGATAAGGCATCAATCTCTGGAGCTATCCCCCCTTATATAGGATCTGGGTTTCTCCAGAGCATTCAAGAGCCCCTCTATTTGGGGTGATATCCAATTTGGTGTTCTATGAGATACTACTGAGGTGTGCATAAGGGTTACCTCTGGGGTGAACTCCCGACTTCCTTTGAAATCTCTTAGCCATATGAGCTCATTTGTCTTTACCTTTCCCCCCTTATATTCAAGGTCTTTTTCCAGTCATATTGCCAGTCATATTGTTACTTGGCTTGACTCATTGGAGGACAGGATTCATAGTTACATGCAAGAAGAGGTCTTGACGTGCTGGTTTGCCCTCACCTTTTTGGAATCGCCCTTGCTTATAAGAGACACCCACCTGTCTGTTTCTGGGTGAATCAGTCCTCCCAAAGATGGGAGACAATATCCTTCCCACTAATTGTGTGGGTCTCCACCCACTGATACAACACATTATGACAGGATGAACACATGCACACTCCCTAAAAGTCTACTCCAGATGTGCCCTGCCCTGAATGACCACCCAAACCAAAACCCTAAACCTGTGACAATTCCTTGTCATATTGCCATAAGAGCATTCCCACCACTGCAATTTTAACCTCATACCCACAAATCCCATCTTTGCAGGTCCCTCTCCCATCTCTCCCCCCAGTATCCTAGGTATTCTAACCCACCCTTCCTAATCTACCCACCTGGCAACTCTGCACCATCAAACCCAGTAATATCACTACCCACCTGTCTTATCCTTCATTACACAACAATACTCTATCACATTACCATAGATTATGTCCATATGGGTGATGGCTCACAACCTTCTCTTCTCTTTCTCTCTCTTGTAAACCTATCTTTGAGACAATGGTTCTCAGAGACTGCTCATTTTCTCAGTTCACATCAGTGAGGCCATGTTCTGTTCATCCCTCAATGCCTGGCTTCGTTTACTCAACATAAGGTCTACAAGATTCATCCATGTTATTCCATGTGCTAGCACTTTATTCCTTCTTATAGCTCATAATATTCCAATATATGTATGTACCACATTTTGTTTATCCATTCATCTGTTGATGGGCACCAGGGTTGATTCCAACTTTGGCAATAGTGAACAATGCCACTATGAATATTGTTGTGGATATATCTGTTCATGTATTTGCTTTCAATTCTTCTGGGTATATACCCAGCAGTGCAATCACTGGATAATAAAGAAGATCTATACTTAGTTTTTTGAGGAACCACAAAACTCTCCTCCACAATGGCTGGATCATTCCACATTCCCACCAGCAGTGGATGAGGGTTCTGACTCCTCCACATCCTCTCCAACACTTATAGTCTGCTGTTTTTCTAATAGCTGCTATTCTTATGGGTGTAAGATGGTATCGCATTGTAGTTTTGATTTGCATTTCCCGAATAGCTAGAGATGTTGAGCATTTTTTCATGTGATTTTAGCCATTTGTATTTCTCCTTAGGAAAGTGTCTTTTCATGACACTTGCCCATTTTTAAAATGGGTTGTCTTTTATTTTCAAGGTGTAAGATTTCTTTATAAATGCACGAGACTAGGCTCCTGTCAGATATATGGTTGCCAAATATTTTCTCTCATTGCATAGCCTGCCTTTTTATTTTCTTGATAACATCCTTTGAGGTGCAGAAGTTTTTAATTTTGAGGATATCCCATTTATCTAATTTTTCTTCTGTTGCTCATGCTTCTTTGTGAAGTTCATGAAACCATTTCTTATTACAACATCCTGTAGATGCTTTCTAGCATTATCTTCCAAGGTCTTTATGGTCTTGGCTTTTATATTTAGATCTTTGATACATCTCGAGTTGATTTTTGTGCAAGTTGTGAGATGGTGTTCCTCTCCCATTATTTTGAATATGGATATCAAGTTCTCCAAGCACCACTTTTTGAAGACGCCATTCTCTCCAAACTGAGTGGGCTTAGTAGCCTTGTCAAATACCAGATGACTGTATATGTGAGGATATATATCAGAAGTCTCAATTTGTTTCCATTGGTCAGTATGTCTATCCTTGTGCCAAAACCATGCTGTTTTGACCATTGTAGATTTGTAGTATGTTTAAAGTTAGGTAGTGTGATACCTCCAACTTCATTTTACTTTTTCAATATGTTTATAGTGATTTGGGGCCTCTTGCCCTTCCAAATATATTTTGTAGTTAGTTTTTCCAGTTCTTTAAAAAATAGAGTGTTGATTTTTATTGGGATTGCATTAAATCTGTAGATTAGTTTGGGTAGGATAGACATCTTGATGATGTTTAGTCTTCCTATCTGTAATGGTTAGGCTAATGTGTCAACTTGGCCAGGTAATTGTGTCCAGGTGTTTGTTCCAACAGCACTGGGCTAATTGTAATACAAGAGCATTTATGGACTTCAATCACCAATGAGTTTATTGCGTGGATGGCTGATTACATCTGCATCGATCAGGGAGATTACATCATCAATGTTTGGCACTTTTATCCAATCAGTTGAATGATTTAAAAGCTGAAGTGATTTCAACATTCAGAGAGAATTTCCCAGTTCACCGTTGGACAGGCAACTACTCCCAGAAACTCATCAACAGCCCTTCGTCAGACTTTCATCGGAGTCACTGGTTTGCAACTTGCCTGTGGAGCCTGGACTTGTGCATCCCCACGGTTGCATGAGAGACTCTTTTAAAATCTCATATCATTGACAGATATCTCCTGTTGATTCTGTTTCCCGAGAGAACCCTGACTAATACAACTTGGTACCAGGAGTGGTTTTTGAGGAACAGAGTCTTAAACATGGGATGTCTGAGGTGGTTCTGGGAGTTTTGTAATTGGCTCTCTATTCTAATTGGACTCAGGGGTACTAATGACTCCCTTTCCAATAATGAGGTTGCTAACAGTCCATGGCATAAGCTGGCAAAAGAGATATGAAAAATAGCATCATTGGATTCCCCCACTTTCACGCTTATAAGAAGCAAGGATCTGAGTGAAAGTGTTTTCAACACCTTAACAGAATTTTGTGGAGTGAAAAAATATAATGATGTTGGCTGGCTTATCTTAGATACTCTGGATACACTTACAAAAGAACGAGATGAGCTAAAGTCTTCAATTTTGAAACTTAAATGCTGCATGGATAATATGAAAGTTTCTATGTGTGCCTTGAAAGAAAATCTTGTCTCCTGTAGCCACAGACTTGAGATATCTGAGAATCAAACCCAGACTCCCATTGTACGAGTAGCAGAATTACAGAGGAAACTAAAATCTCAACCTCACAGGGTTTCTGCAATTAAAGTGAAGGCATTGATTGGAAAAGAGTGGAACCCCGAGGATTGGGACAGAGACATATGGGATGATGATAATATTGGTGGGGACATTGGAACCCTAAATTCTGCTGAGACTTTACCAGATAAACCTTAGATGGACTGCCCTGTGGAGACCACACCTTGTCAACCTTGTATCATCTAGCCTCCAGCTTGCCCTTTGAGTCTGGACTTCCTTCCAGCCCTGAGGTGGGTACAAGCCAAATGGAAGCCTGCACTGCCTAACTTCTTGCCTGCCCCAGAGAGTCTGGACCTTCTCCCAGCCACGAGGCTGGTACCAGCCAATCTCCAGCATGCATTGCCCAACTTCCAGTCTGCCCTGAGGAATCTCTCTCCAGACCACTGCCTGAAAAGAATAATCTTGTCTCACCAGAAGAAAATGCAAATGAATGCAATCAGGTCAGTAGCCTGCAAGACATCTCTAATCCTTCTCCTTACCCACAACCCCCACCCCTCTTGTCTTCGAGACCCATTACTAGGTTAAAATCACAACAAGCCCCCAAAGGTGAAATACAAAATGTGACCCATGAGGAAGTACATTATACTCTGAAAGAACTGCATGAGTTTTCCAGCTTATATAGACAGAAATCAGGGGAATATGTGTGGGAATGGATACTAACGGTATGGGATAATGGTGGAAGGAATATAAAGTTCGATCAGGCTGAATTTATTGATATGGGCCCACTAAGCAGAAATTCTGGATTCAATGCTGTAGCTCGAGGAGTTAGAAAGGGCTCTAACAGTTTGTTTCAGTGGCTGATTGAAGCATGGACCAAACGATGTCCTAGCATGTCTCATGTTAAGATGCCTGATTTGCCGTGGTATACAGTAGATGAGGGGATTCAGAGGCTTAGAAAGATTGGAATGCTAGAATAGATTTACCATTTGAGACCTGCCCACTCACCCCAGGAATGTCCAGAGGACACACCTTTAACCAGTACTGTGAGTAATAAATTTGTAAGACTAATTCCATCTTCTCTGAAGAGCTCTGTGGTTGCTCTTCTCTGCAGTTCAGATATTACTGTAGGGGGGCTGGCAATGTAATTGGAATCCTTAAATATTATGGGCATGATTGGATCTCGGCCTGGTAAAAGTCAAGTATCAGCAGTTAATCGCCAAAGGCAAGGTGGGACTGGCTACCACAATGAAAGACAGATTCAAAAGAGCACACAGAATATTCTGAGCAGCATGGAGTTAGGGCGTTAGTTAATAGATCATGGGGTACCCAGAAGTGAAAAACATGGCAGCCTACTAAATTTCTTCTGGATCTGTATAAGCAGAAGAGTTCTAGGTCAAGTGAACAAAATCCTAACTCTAATTACAGATGCAGAGATTCACGGCCCCTTAATCAATTCCCAGACTTGAGACAGTTTACAGACCCAGAGCTCTTTGAATGAGAAGGCCAGGTCCCCTTGGGGAAGGATCCTGTTAAACTGCCAAAAATTTATAGTTAATCTTCCTCCCAACTTTCCCCAGGGAGACCTATGGCCTTTTGCCAGAGTAACTGTGCATTGGGGAAAAGGAAATTATCAGACATTTTGGGGATTATTAGACACTGGCTCAGAAGTCACATTAATTCCAGGAGACCCAAAACATCATTGTGGTTCAGTAGTCAGAGTAGAGGCTTATGGAGGTTAAGGCGATTGATGGGCTTTTAGCTCAGGTCCATCTCACAGTGGGTCCAGTGGGTCCCTGGACCCATTCTATGGTTATTTCTCCAGTTCCAGAAGCCATAATTGGAATAGACATAGTCAGTAACTGGCAGAATCCCCACATTGGGTCCCTGACTCGTGTAGTGAAGGCTATTATGGTTGGAAAGGCCAAGTGGAAGCCTCTAGAACTGCCCCTGCCTAACAAAACAGTAAATCAAAGGCAATACCAGATTCCTGGAGGTATCGCAGAGATTAGTGTCACCATCAAGTATTTGAAGGATGCAGGGGTGGTGATTCCCACCACATCCCCATTCAACTCTCTTATTTGGTCTGTGCAGAAAACAAATGGATCTTGGAGAATGGCAGTAGATTATCATAAACTTAACCAGGTTGTGACTCCAATTGCAGCTGCTGTCCCAGAGGTGGTATCATTGCTTGAGCAAATCAACACTTCCCCTGGTACCTGGTATGCACCTGTTGATCGGTCAACTGCTTTTTTCTCAACTGCCATTAGTAAGGACCACCAGAAACTGTTTGCTTTCTGCTGGCAAGGTCAGCAGTATACTTTCACTGTCCTGCCTCATGGGTATATCAACTCTCCAGCCCTATGTAATAGTATTTTCTGCAGGGACCTTGATCTTCTCTCCCTCCCACAAGACATCACACTGGTCCATTATATTGATGAAATCATGTTGATAGGACCTACTGAGCAAAAAGTAGCAAAGACTATAGATTTATTGGTAAGGCATTGGTGTGAGAGACAATGGGAGATAAATCCAACAAAAATACAGGGTCCTTCCACCTCAGTTAAATTTCTGGGTGTCCAGTGGTGTGGGGCCTGTTGAGATATCCTTTCTAAAGTAAAGAATAAGCTGTTGCACCTGGCTCCTCCTATGACCAAAAAGAGGCACAACCCTTAGGTGGCCTCTTTGGATTTTGGAGACTACACATTCCTCATTTGGGTGTGTTACTGGGGCCCATTTGCTGAGTGACCAGAAAGGCTGCTAGTTTTGATTGGATACTGGAAAACGAGGAAGCCCTGCAACAGGTCCAGGCTGCTGCGCAAGCTGCACTACCACTTGGACCATATGATCCAGCAGATCCAATGTTGCTGGAAGTTTCAGTGGCAAATAGAGATGCTCTCTGGAGCCTTTGACAGGCCCCTATAGAGGAATCACAATGCAGACCCTTAGGATTTTGGAGCAAAGCCTTGCCATCCTCTGCAGATAACTACTCCCCTTTTGAGAAGCAGATTTTGTCTTCCTACTGGGGCTTAGTAGAGACTGAATGATTAACCATGGGCCATCAAGTTACCATGAGACCTGAGTTGCCTATCATGAGCTGGGCATTGTCTGAACCACCAAACCATAAAGTTGGGTGTGCACAGCAGCACTCCATAATAAAGTGGAAGTGGTATATATGAGATAGGGCTTGAGCAGGTCCTGAAGGCACAAGTAAGTTACATGAGGAAATGGCAAAAATGCCCATGGTCCCTACCCCTGCCATGTTACCTTCTCTTTCCCAGCCCACAGCTTTGGCCTCTTGGGGAATCCCTTACAATCAGTTGACTGAGGATGAGAAAACTCAGGCCCAGTTTACAGATGGTTCTGTAAGATATGAAGGTACCACCTGAAAGTGGATAGCTGCAGCACTGCAGCCCTTTTCTGGGACATCCTTGAAGGATAGTGGTGAGGGCAAATCCTCCCAGTGGACAGAGCTTCGAGCAGTGCATGTAGTTGTTCATTTTGCTTGGAAGAAGAAATGACCAGAAGTGTGTTTGTACACTGATTCATGGGCCATTGCCAATGGTTTGGCTTCATGGTTAGGGACTTGGAAGGAACAAGATTGGAAAATTGGTGACAAGGAGGTCTGGGGAAGAGCTATGTGGATAGATCTTTCTGAGTGGGCAAAAAAACATGAACATATTTGTGTCCCATGTAAATGCTCATCAGAGGGTGACTTCAGCAGAGGAAGAGTTTAATAATCAAGGGGATAAGATGACCGGCTCTGTGGCTAATGCTTAGCCTCTTTCCCCAACCACTCCTGTCCTTGCCCAATGGGCTCATGAACAAAGTGGTCATGGAGGTAGGGATGGAGGTTATGCATGGGCTCAGCAACATGGACTTCCGCTCACCAAGGCAGACTTGGCTACAGCCACTGCTGAATGCCCAATCTGCCAGCAGCAGAGACCCACACTCAGTACCAGATATGGCACCATTCCTTGAGGTGACCAGCCTGCTACCTGGTGGCACGTGGACCTCATTGGGCCACATCCACCATGGGAGGGGCAGTGATTTGTTTTAACTGGAATAGACACATACTTTGGCTATGGGTTTTCATTTCCAGCACGCAATGCTTCTTCCAAAACTACCATCCGTGTGCTTACCAAATGACTTATCTACTGCCATGGCATTCCACACAGCATTGCTTCTGATCAAGGAACCCATTTCACAGCAAATGATGTGTGGGAATGGGCACATTCCCACAGAATTCACTGGTCTTACCATGTTCCCCATCACCCTGAAGCAACTGGATTAATAGAACAGTCGAATGGCCTTTTGAAGTCTCAATTATGGTGCCAACTAGGTGGCAATACCTTGCAGGGTTGGGGCAGTGTTTTCCAGGAGGCTGTGTATGCTCTGAATCAGCGTGCTCTCTATGGTGCTGTTTCTCCCATACCCAGGATTCATGGGTCCAGGAATCAAGGGTGGAAATGGGAGTGGCACCACTCACTATTACCCATAGTGATCCACTAGGAAAATTTTTGCTTCCTGTCCCTGCATCCTAAAGCTCTGCTGGTTTAGAGGTTTTAGTCCCAAAAGGAGGAGTACTGCCACCAGGGAACATAACAATGATTCCATTGAACTGGAAGTTAAGACTGCTGCCTGGCCACTTTGGGCTCCTCTTACCTGGGAATCAACAGGCAAAGAAGGGAATTACTGTACTGGCTGGCGTAATTGATCCTAACTATCAAGGGAAAATAGGACTACATCTGCATAATGGGGGTAAAGAGGAGTTTGCCTGGAATGCAGGAGATCCTCTAGGGCATCTCCTAGTTCTGCCATGCCCTGTGATTAAAGTGAATGGAAAATTGCAACAAACCAATTAAATCAGGACTAACAATCGCCCAGAATCTTTGGGAATGAAAGTTTGGGTCACCCCACCAGACAAAGAACCATGGCCAGCTGAAGTGCTTGTTGAAGGTAATGGGAACATGGAATGGGTAGTGGAAGAAGGTAGTGATAAATATGAACTTCAACCATGAGACCAGTTATAGAAATGAGGACTGTAATAGTCATGAAACCTTCTTCCATGTTTCATTATGAGTATTATTGTATGTGTACACAAAATGAATTTCTTTGTTTTCTTCCCCAACCTTTTCCCCTACCATGAAAAGTTGTATTAATTCCATGGAATAATTTTTGGGGCAGGGAGAGGATGGGCAGTTGAAACACTTGGGCTTTTTTGGGACTTTGGCGGTTGTCCTGAGTGGTGGAGAGGCGACAGATGTAGGCCATTTTCCATCAGAATAGACCATGCAGAACTGGGTGGGAGAGAGTGTCGTCTGTGATGTGAACTGTGGTCTATGCTCGGTGGCAAGGCCCCAGGATGTGTATATCCATTACGGGTGTTGTACCTCATGGATGAGGAATGGTGGTGTGGGATGTTGTTGGAGGTGTGGGTGGTGGGGAGCATGGGAATCCCTGT
>JAQZBX010083625.1:0-13363 GCA_029593785.1 Cabassous unicinctus | reverse complement strand
GGTTGTGCTGCTGTGTCCATTCGCTGCGTGTCTTCTCTGTGTCTGCTTATCTCCCCCTTGCTGTGAGGCGCCGCGCGAGCCGGCCTGCCCTCACAAGGAGGCACCGGGAAGTGAACCCAGGGCCTCTCATATGGTAAACGGGTGCTCTATCCATTGCGCCACACCCGCTTCCTGCCATGAGGTTGCTGCATCAGCCCACCTCACCGCTCAGGCCGGCGTGCCCTCACAAGGAGGCCTCGGGTCACGAACCCGGGCCTCCCATATGGTAAACGGGGGCTCTATCCACTGAGCCACACCCACTTCCTGCAGCCATCTATTGATGACCTTATCATTAGTCATTTGCTTCTTGATTTTGCTGTTAATTATAATAATAGCAAACACTTATTGAGTTTCTCCTAAAGCCAGATGCCTGGTCAGTGTGTCCTCATGACCACCCCGTGAGGGAGGGATTGTCCCAGGCCCCACTTTTAAGACAAGTAAACAGGCTCATGGAGGTTAAGTGATGCTTTCAGGGTCACGTTCATGGCATAAAAATCTTTACGTTTGTTTCGAACTGTTTATGCATGGTAAGTGGGTTAAAGGCTATACACGTGTTGAATCAGGACCTGAGGAGCAGATTGAGTAGATGCAGTTAACGGTCACAGCCAATGCTGTTTTGGGAGAAGGCAGGAAACCTTGAGAAGAGCTTCCTGCTGCCTTGACTTTCTGACCCCTTCACCTGCAGGCACCTCGGATGTGCTGCGTTCTGGTCTCTTCGAGCATGGACGCTGAACAGGGCTCGGGTGTGAGGGTGGGGATGGGGCAGGGGATGGGGCATGAGGGTCAAGGCACATGGGACAGGGCACGGGACAAGGTGCAGGGATAGGGCACAGGGTTGGGGTGCAGGGGAAGGGTGCAGGGATGACCCAGTGATGACAATTCCATCCCGGCCTTCCCCGGCTCTGCTGGCTGTCCCCAAGGCTGCTTCTCTCTCCTGACCCCCACTCCACACACACCCCACGATACTGGTGCCAGAGACCCCAAAATAGGTGACTTGGTCTCCAGTGGGAGCCTTGTTGGAGCAGCTGGGAGCCGGGGGCTCTGAGGAAGTGGCCAGGCCTGGCTGGCAGGGCCGCCCTCCTCTGCTCATCACGGCTCCTGATCGTTCCCCCTGCCAGCCCAGTGTGGAAGGTTCTTCCTGGGATCCCCTACCCTGCCCCTGCATCTTTTACATCCTCCCTGAAGCCCTCTCTAACTAGCCCCAGCTCCCTGCGCAGCCTCCTGCCTTGGTAGCCTCTATGGCCCAGGTTTGTGGCCATGTCCCCCTGCGCCCAGCCCCTCACCCACAGGCAGTGTTTATGGGGTCATGGCCACCTCCGGGCAGCGAGGGAGGTGTCCCCTCACTGGGGGCAGCTGGTGGCTCCCCGTTTCCAGCCCACGTGTGGGGAGAGCTTTGCACCTTCTCTGGGAGGCCCCAGGCGATAAACTCTGGGCTGAGGCCCCAGAAGGATTCTAGTCTATGGTTGGGAAGCTAATCTTTTTAAACTTTAATCAACACTTACACAAGAAGTAACCCGTTAACCATACATTTGAATAAAAAGTCACATATACATTGACTCAAAGTGAAAAATCAGGCAGGAGGATTTGGTATGTGGTAACTTGTGTCACAGAAAGAAAAAATGTAAAAAAACAAATCTCCAGGAAGGGCCAGGACTGTGCTGAAACACAGGGCCAGTTGTGTGGCTCTGCACTCAGGCTCAGACCCTTCTTTGATCAGAGTAATGGGGTCACTTGTTTAGAACTGAGACCAGGTGCCTGAAACCTCATAACACCCCAGTAGGAGGTGGACCCCTGCGTGGAGAGGGCCATCAAGGGCCATCGGGGCTGTGGCTGGAAAGTCAGCTCACGCTGGACAGTTAGCCCCATGGTCACTGCGTGCTGGCACAGCGCCTTCATGCTTCTGACCTCGAGCTGCCGGTTGGGCAGAGCAGACACGCATGAACTCGCGTGTAATGAGCCTGGGGTGCACGGAGCCAAATGGGGCCCATCTGAGGGGCAGGAAGGGAAGTCCACCTAGGAAGCCCCCAAGGTACAGCGTTGCTTGGCCTGGGCCTGTGAGGACATGTGGCGATGTGTGTGGAGAACCTGGGGGAGCGAAGGGCCAGAAAGCCAGAGGGGCTCTGGACCGAGTTTACTGTGAAGGCAACAGGGGTCACCACGGGCCACCGGGGAGCATGGCCAGGGCAGACAGATGACCAGCACAAAGGTTACGGCAATGTCCAGGTGAGAGACGAGGTGGACACAACTCAGGAGGCTTGTGTAAGGATACTGGGGACCGAGTCCACAGGGGGGCTGGACGGTGGTGTGGGGCTGTGTGGGCGAGACGCACGGCGCCTGGTCTGAGCAGCAGGAGTAGGAAATGTGGGGAGGAGGGCGGGCTCTGCAGGTGAGGGGCCTGGGGAAGTTTGTGAGCTCAGGTGCAGGTGGGGAGCAGATGGAGGGTTGGAGACAAGGGGTGTGGGCAAGGGGTGGGGACTGCCCAGGGAACACAGGCAGGGTGAGGGAAGGGCCATGAGCCCTCGTTAGGATGCAGTGAAGGCAGAATGGTGACCAGAGATGGGGGCTCTGAAAGGAGAGGAGGGTCCTCTGGGATTGGCAGCTAAGAGGTCACTGGTGACCTTCACCAAACAGTTCTGTGGAACCCTGGGCTGGAAGCCAGATGGCTGCAGGCCCAGGAGTAAATGGGAGGTGAGGACGCGGAAGCTGCGAGAATAGACACCTCTTTCAGAATATTGGCCGAGAAGTGACAACTGCAGGGTCGGGTTAAAGCAAGGGACAGTCTGGAGCATCGAGTTCTCTGAGTGTGGTCCATAGACCACCTCATCTGAATCACCTAGGGTACTTGTTAGAAATGTAGACTCCCAGGCCTTGCCCCAGCCCTTTTGAATCAGAGCACCTGTAGGCGGAGCCTGGGAATCTGCATTTTAAATAAACCCCCAAGGTGATGACAATGCACCAGGACTTTAGGCCAACCTGGTCTTCCCTGACCCCAGCCACTTCCCCCAGATTCTGCCCCCACTCCCGCACTGTCAAGCTCTCTGGTCTCCGAGGGCTTACATTTCTGGGGACCAAAGAACTTGAATGAGGAGAATGCGTTCATCCCCTGAGAAACCAGCCACAAAGGTGATGTGTGTGATGGGCTTGGTGGGGGTGCGGAGGATGGGGCAGGGGGCGAGGTGGGGTTGGGGAGCCATATCTGGGCTTAGAGCAGAGCAGGTGTGATAGAGCTCCAAGCTACAGTCTTGATGCTCCTTGCTTCTCAGCACGCTGCCGGCGTTCTCTTGCAGTTGGTTAGACTGATGTGATACGTGCTAGTCATCACGTTCTGCAGATGAGGACGCTGAGGCTGCATGTACGGGGACTCCCCTGGGCCACCCGGGTCGCGGGGTCAGGCCCAGGTCCCAGCTGCTAGGTCTTGGTGCTGGAGTCCACAGTGGGAGCACACGTCCCGATGTGCCTGCCCTCCCCGAAGCCTGGGAAGGGCCTTCAGAGCCCAGACAGGAGGCCCAGGGCCTCAGCTGGGAGAGAGTACTGGGTCTCAGCCTGCGGGCACACGGCACCAGCAGCCATAGTCCCACTCCCTTGCTTCCTGGAGCTGGCAGCCTCTCGTGCTTGGTGATGGTGGTTGTCAGCCTGGAGCCCAGCAGGCGCCGCCAAGCCTGGTACCTGCTTTGACGTGGAGAGCTTGGTGGCTGCTATCCTCATGGCAACCAGAGTGTCATGCTGTCTCCGGGTAAGAGCCATCCCTGGGGGACGTTGGGCCTTCAGAGCTGAGAGCTATAGAACGCCCGGGCTCCTCACCTGAGGCTGCTAAGCACAGTGCCTGCCACCCAGTGGCCTGGGTCTGTCTGGGAGGAGGCCCCACCGGGGCAGGGGCCTGCGCCTCATCCCTTGAGGAAGCTTTCCCTGTGGAGGAGCATCTGGGACGTGTTGCTCCAAACAGCCGTGCTACTGGCTCTTCCACTGCCTGGTGGCTGGGCCATTGCAGAGCTGGGCCGCCAGGCAGCCAACGCCAGCTGGTGTTGACAGAACTTGAAGAGCTCGTGGGTGGAGGAGGAGGTATCCCAGCCCAAAATCACAGGGTCTGATGGGCACCGTGTCCGGAGTGGAGGTCATCCTGGCCTGCTACCTGAGTGGTCATGTTTCCTCCCCGGCCTGGATGATGGTGGCACATCTGGCGCCCCAGTGGTTTTGAGGCTGAGGTTAACGCCTTAAGCTGGCAGGGACCTGAAAAGCGGGCTTTCCCGCACCAGCCATGGGCCTCTGGAGTCCTGGGGCTTCAAGATTCTTTCTGTGTTTTGCAGGCCTCGTTCGTTTACTCTCATAAGGAAAGGTGTAAGGTGTTCAGGAGGTCATGGGTTGCCCGAGCCGAGACTGTCCCAGAGACAAGGAGGGGGTGTCAGATGCTGGAATAGTCCTGGCCACTCTTTACCCAGTGAGGGGTGCAGGGATGGCAGGAGTGCTCCAGGGACTGGCAGAAGCTCCCTGCCCAGAGCACCGCGGTCTAGGGGTCTGGGCTCGGAGGAGCCCTTGGGTCCGAGTCGGATGATACTGGCCTCCTCACCCCTGGCAGCTGCTGCTCCTTGGAGTCCCCCGTTTTCCCCGGTGACTTCTGTACAGGGTCTGTGGGGCCCTGGCCTGCAGCCTTTGGAAGTTGGAACAGTGCCTCCCCCACCACCACCCTTTTCTCACCATGCCTTCATTTCTTGGGTAGGGTGTGCCCGCAGAGCTGTTTTCTCTTTCCTCCCAGGCCACCTTTGAGCACCAGCTCTAAGCTGGACTTTGCAATCCCCAGCCCCACCCTGTGACGTGCTGCTGTCCTGAGCCGGGATTCCATGTGGGGCTGTGTCCATTCCCTGAGCTAGTGCTGCCTTTGCTGAGCCTGCGCTGGGCTTGCAGCGCTGGTGTGTGAATTCATCCTGCTCCTGCAGACAGACCAGCAACCCCATTGTCTGCCTCCCGCCCCCGGCTGGGCCAGCTTGCCTTTCCTAAGTTACTGCATGTTTGTCATTTTTCTCTTCCCATTCTCTTGACTCTGTTAAAGGGGCAAAGCTCGGATTGGGCATGGGCTTAGAGGGCTGCTGGGCATTCTGCCCGGCTTCAGGGTGGCGCCCTTGCCAGTGACTTGGTCCTGCTTCCTGCCATGCCAGGCCTGGGGTAAGGGCAGGGACAGCCGGAGCGGGCAGGGGGCTGGCCAGAGTGGGGTGGAGTAGGGGTGAAGGAAGACCCCTCAGGGGTCCCTCTGGGTCCTTGCCTGGATCAGATGAATTGGAGTCCACACCGAGATGGTTACAAGAGAAAGCAGGTTTATTAATGCAGGTAGAAGAAGGGAGAGGGGTTGTTTCATCTGCCTTCCCAGATTTTGAGTTTAGGATTTTTATAGATTCAAACGGGAGGGTAGAGTAGTTGCCATTACAATAGTAAGCATACACAAGGGTGAGCCTAGTTTTGAAATAATCATAAACAAGGTGAGGCCGATCTAGCCAGTTTCAGCAATTTCAGGTATTAGCTTTTGGCTATTCTATCATATTCTGGAAAAATAAGAAAAAAAGCATCTGGGTAAGATTTCAGTAATCGTAATCACTTGTTAATTCTTAACCCTTGTTTACAGGGGGCCTGGAGCAAGGGGTCTGGGGTAGGGGATGGGGGCGGCAAGGGGGCAGAGCTGGGGGCAGGGGGGACAGGGACCTGGGCCAGGACAGGGTGGGGTAGGGAGCCTAGAGTAGGAGGATGAGGGGGGAAGAGGGCAGAGGGCAAGGCTCTGGGCCAGGGTGGCCCTGGAGAAGGGGGCAGGGGGCTGGGATAAGGAGGGGGTTGGGGGTGGGACGTGCCCCTCTCAGGTTGGCGCTCTGGGTTCCATGTTGAATTTCCTTCAGGGCATCCTGGGCTGCTGTGGCATTTTGTTTTTTTAAATCTTGGTCTTGGTAACATTCTAACAGGGATGCCTGGATTGGAAGTGTCTCCACCGGGAGGCTGCCCAGCCTCGGTGCTCTGGGGGACTGGGGAGGTCAATTATTGCCCCTCACCTGAGAGGAGAAGGCAGAGGGAGTAGCTGTGGTGAAGGCCTGGCCTTCGGAGGCTGGCTCTGGGCTCTCCCTCTGCTCCTGACTCACTGAGCTGCTTTTCCCTCTGAGCTTAGGGTTCCTCACCTATGAAATAAGGATTCATACACTCACTCACTCTGTAATTTTCATGAGTCTCACCATGTTCCAAGAGCTTTTCTAGGTGCTATGACTATGTCAGCAAATAAGACAGAGTCTGAGCACATGGAGCTTACACTCCAGTGGGGGAAGTAGACAAAGGCCAGATAAAATTTATTGAACTCATTTATTAGCTGTAATAATTCTTAATTGTATTTTGTAGGGTTTTGTTCATACACAGTCATGTCATCTACAAATAGAGATGAGTTTAGATCTTCCCTTCCAATCTGGATGCCTTTTATTTCTTTTTCTTGCCTAATGCTTTGACTAGAATCTCCAGTATGATGTTGAATAGAAGTGGTGAGAGTAGGCAACCTTGTCTTGCTCCTGATCTTAGGGGAAGGCATCTACTCTTTTAGCTGTCAATTTTTCATAGATGCCCTTTAACAGACTGAGGAGCTTCCTTTCTATTTCCAGTTTGTTTTGTGTTTTTATCATGAGAGTATTGGCTTTTGTTAGATGGTTTTTCTGTATCTGTTGAAATGATTAAATGGTTTTTGTCCTTTATTCTTTTGATACCATGTATTACATTAGTCGATTTTTGGGTCTTAAACCAGCCTTCCATTCCTGGGATAAATCTCACTTGGCCTTGGTATATAATCTTTTTTATTATTGCTAGTTCCATTTACTAGTATTTTGCTAGTATTTGGTTGAGGATTTTTGCAACTATATTTATAAGAGATTGGTCTATTTTTTGTTGTTGTTGTTATCCTTATCTTTTTTAAACTTTTCATTTTTAAATTACCCTTATCTTTTAATGTATCAGAGAGTGTGAAACAGGAGAGACAGATCAGCTTCTCCCCCACTGTGCTCACCTGAGCAGGAGGGAGTAAAAGCCTTGAGCCCAAGTTCCTGCAGTGTCAGCAAAGGTACCTGTGAGGGGGACAAATCTTATCTGTAAAGTGGACTGGGAAGTTTGTCTGTCAGCCGAGGCAGTGAGCAGGGTCTGCAGACTGCCATATCTTTCTGCTGGGAGCCCTGTGCTTCCAGGAGGGCGTGAGTTCCCAGGGGAGCCACTACGAGCCAGCCTTTAGAGGAGGAGGGAGCATGGGAACCAACTTTGGAGGTCCCTCCCAGCTGTGAAACTCTACCTCAAGGAATTGGATCATGATAACTAATTGAGCAGCTTACCCTCCCTATTAGGAAACTGGCTCGAATTTCATAAAGAGAAGAGGGAAAATCAGCTCCTCGGCTGGAGGCCTGCCAGGCTCATGGCTAGGCTCTCATTGAATGACATGCCCCAATGTCAGGGGTAGGACAGGGCACACTCGGGGAGAGCCTGCTCCCTCGACACCACAGGAAAGCAGATCCCTGTGGGGAGCTCCAGGAAACAACACGGCCCTTTAGGAACCGAGTGGGCAGCAGCTCTGCATGCCCTTTCCGCACGGCCCCCTCAGGAGCAGAGTGGGAGGCTCTAAAAACGATAGCGATGGATCCCCAGCCCGGGAGGGGCGACCAGCTGGCAGCGTGGGAAGGAGGGACTCTTGAAAATCCTTTCCTTGGGTATCTTGTTAAATAGTCATCTTGGTCCCTGCGTGGCCTTGAGAAGCTTTCTTCCTTCCCCACCCCCAGAGCACAGTGCAGGCACACTCCCCGGACAGACCGCCCGGAGGGGGCCCTGGCCCCTGGGTCTGGGCAGTGGCCCCTTCCCTCTGCTGACTCACCACTGCCTCCTGGGGGCAGCCGGTGCTATTTTTATGCCTGCAGTTCACCACAGAGGCCCAAGGTCCCTGCGAGAAAGCCCGCGAGGCAGGCAAGGAAAGAGGCATGCAGGCCTGTCCCCGCACCAAGACATCCTCTGCTGACTGCTCCCCATTCACGGTCTCCTTCCAGCCCCTGTTGATTAGTGAGCAGGGAGGAGCCCTCGGGAGAAGTCGGCATCTGTTAGGTAACCAGCTCAGCTGCCAGGCGGGGTTGATGTAATCCTGGATTCTGTGGTTGCTAGGAAAATTCTGCCTGCAGTGATATTGTGTGGTCCAAGGAATGAGGAAAGAACAGAATGTTCCTGAGAAGAGAAGAGAAGGGTTATAGGACTTCCCTGTCCCAAGAAGCCAGCCCATTTGAGTTCCTTTCCCTTTTCAGGAATCGGGGTGACTGCAGAAGCTCATGAAGGCAGGGTGGGGGGAGAAGGCGACAAGGGTAGAGCACCTTGGCGCGCTCGTGCCTCGTCGAAGATGCATCTTTATGATGTGCCACCCCTGTAGTTGGCCCCACTCTCCAGCACCCCATGGCTGGGTGCCGCCTCCGCTCCTCCGCGTGGCAGAGCAGTTAGGGCGGAGGTGAGTACGAGGCTGCCAGTGAGGGGGGATGTCCCTGTGGGGTGGGCAAAGCCGGCCAACACTGTGCTTCTGGGGAGCGGACTCCTGCCCTCCACTGCGCAGGCCGGAAGCCCCACTGTGCACCTCCCACACCAGCCCACCCTTGGGTGGCCTTTCCTGGCTCTGCTGCTCCTATCCTTCCCCTCCTGGGAAGAAGTCCTGCAGGAGCACAGAAGAGAAGTGTGTCAGAAAGGCCACGTCAGCCCAGCCCTGATTGTTCAGGGCACAATGAAAAACCACCCTTTTAAAAAACGAAGCCAGCAGCAGGACCCAGGAAGGGCCAGGGTGGGGGGCAGGGTGGGGTCTGTGGTCACTTGCCTTGCCCTCCCCGCCCCCCCAGGAGCTTTGGGGGCGTGGGAGCCGGCCAGCGACTCGAGCTCTTCCCCTCCTCCCTCTTCTGGCTGCCTGTCAGAGCCTGTCTTATGGAAAACAAGACAAAGGAAGTGATTTCATGAGTGCCTGGGCCAGAATCTCAAACTCAGGATTTAAAAAATAATAATAAAGATTGGGGGCATTATCTGTTGCCACAAGAACCAGGCAGACAGCCTGCCTGGAAATGGGCCTGGCCACATTCCTGTGAGCAGGTGTTGGGTTTGGGCAAAGGATAAGCTGAGCCAAAGAGGAATGGCTTTTAAAAATCCTAATGAGCAAGAGCCTCCAAAGGGATCAAGACAAGAGTCTTGAGGAGAAAGAAGGAGGGTCCAAGGCCCTTTCCCTGGCAGAGCCCTGCGTCTTTGCCCTGGCTGACCTCTTAGCGGGGAGCCCCGAGCAAGCCCCCAGCCTCCCCCACCCCCACCCCCGCCCTCCAGCGGGCTCGCTGGCCACAGCCCCTGGCCTGCCTGGAAAGGCTGTGCACTCGGGAACGCTCGTGCCAGCCTGGGCCGATGTCCACCTGGGAGCCCACAGCCCCTTTGCTGGTCCCTGGCTATAGCCAGGTGCCAGAAGCCCTATCCAGCAGTGCTTTCCCCCGGTCCGCAGGTGCAGAGGACGTGGTGATGGCGTTTTCCAGGTCAGAGACGGAGGACCGGAGGCAGTAGCTGCAAACACCGTGGAACACCCCAGAAGGTGGCAAGGGCCCAGAGCTCTGTGTGGACCAGAGGCTCCCCCTGCCCTCCCCACACCCTTCCCCCATCTCACTGCCATTAGCTGGGCTGGTATTGGGGCCACACCAGTGATGCAATTACGATTGGCCTAAAGGGATGGACTCTGTGATTGGCTACCGGAAGAAACTTTATTTTTAAATCTTGACCAACAGAAACCTTTTATTTTTACTTTTTTTTTTTTTTTTTTTCAAACCTTTGCGCCTCGGTATGTGGCTTCTCAGGAAGCTCTCCGAGCTCTGGTGCTTTATTTAGGTCATTTTTTTAGGAATGTGAAGGGGTCTGATTGGCTACTTAAACTGGAAATGGCTTTTGATTGGCTGGTTAATGAGGAACAGTTTTGCTTTGATTGGCCACAGGTGTTCTGCCGATATCAACAGCTTCTCTATTTTGAATGCAGAAAACAGGGTTTGGGACATTGGTTGTAATATCTGACTTGGAAAGAAAGAAAGAAAAAAACCAAGTGCGCTTTGCAATATTTATTACACAAAGAGCTTGCTGCTGCTTTTGCATCCTTGTCTGTGTTTGAATTTGATGGGCTTTCAATGTGTGTGTGTTTGGTTTCCTGTTGGCTCGCCCCGTGACCCCGGCTGCCATGGACCCACCCGCACTCTGCTGCTCACAGGCCCCCTCGGGAGCCCGTGGTCGGTCCATCCAGAGAGTGCATCTGCTGGGATGAGCACACCTGGGCCTGCAGCTGGAGAACAGGACACATGGAGCTTTGTGTTGTCCCGAACGAGCAGCCCCAGGTGCAGAGGTGACATTTGTCGGGATCTGTATGTGTCCCTTCCCCGAGGCGGCAAACAGCAGCTCCCATTGGGGGGGTGCAGTGGCTCACACGCCGTCTGGCCTCTCCAGCTTGGTTGTGCTGTGGCAGAGAGCTGGGCAACCTTGTCCTGCCGGCCATCCCTCTGTGTCCCCCAGGCCTCAACTAGGGGCTTCTCCAGTAAAGGAAAGGCGCTGCTCCCAGCTGTGAGACCGCACAGTGTCGCAGAGTCTCTGCCTGGAAGCTGGAAACACACATAATGGCCCAAGCTTGGCTCGCAAGGCCCCCAAATCCTAACCCCTGGCCTGCCCCCGTTGGGCTCCCCAGCATCTAATGTTGGGGTAGTGGGGTCCCACTGTACCTGGAGCTTTGTCCTCTGAGGCCTCCCTCACTGCTGCCTGTCCAAGGATCTTTCTCCACATCAGCCTGTGAAGGACCGCGTCATCGCTGATTCATGACGTGTCCCTGGACCGCTGGCTGGACCCTCACTAAGCAGGCTCCTCTGCCCCAGCCCCCAGAAACACATTTCAGAGCAGTGGTCTTGAGGGGGTGAGGCCAGGCCTCATAGATGGTGTTAGTATTGGACCCCAAGCCTGACTGCCTGCCCCCTCCCTCTCGGAGGGCGACCCCCCTCTCCTGCATCACTCCCAGGAGAGGGGGAGATGGAAAGAACTTAGGGAGGGAAAGCCTCCACCCTGCCCCTGCCAAAATAGAGGCGGAGGCCCCTTCCTTGACCCGCCAGATCTTTCTGCCTTCTCAGGTTCCCCGGGGACTGAGGGACTGCTGTGCAACCTGGTGCTCATGGGAGCCAAACGCCATCACATCCTGGGTCCAGGCTCCAGGGTCACTGTGCTCTGAGCATCTGTGCCCCAGACCAGAAGGAGACTCGAGTGCCGCAGCCGAGACCCCCTGCCCCTGCCGTGTACTGGTCCCCGGCACTGCAAAGGCTACAGGTCCCCTGGAGATGAGGGCAGGGGGACAGCAGGGACCTGACACCTCCCTCTAGGAGGAGCAGGTGTGTGTGTTTGCAAGTGTGCATACACACACTCGCCCCCAGTACAGTGGCCTGCAGCTCCGGCTGAGCTCCTGGGAAAGGGGTTTTTGTCAGTTTCCCACCCCCTAGTTGGTAACTCCAGGGTCAGGTGTGAAGGCCCACGTGGCTGCTGTGCCGCCCTCCCCCCACCCCCCAGCTCTCACGAGGGGCCTATGTCCAGGGCACCTGGTGCTCTGCCCAGCCTGGCCTTGCCAAGGTCACAGGCCTCCCTCGTGTAAAAGCGACGACACTGATCTGTCTCATCTTCTGAAGGAAAGAAGTGAAAGTGTTGCTGTGGCTTCCTATTTCGACTAAAAGTATATCTGTTGGTAAAAGAAATTAATAATAAAGATTTTTAATGGCTTAGTGTGTGAGCTGAGCTGGTTTCTCCCACGGAGCTGGACGGGCTTCCACGTTGCTCCCCATCACTCGGGGTCTCGGGATCTGCTGGGTCCTTCCTCCCCAAGGAGGTGCAGCAGGTGGTGGTGAAAACAATCTCGGGAGGAGCTGGGAGTTAGGAAGAATTTCCACATCTACCCAGCCCGGCTAATGGACCCTTAGGAGGATCCCCCCGCCCCTGCCTTTTGTCCTGGAGAATCCAGACATCCCAGAAGAGACCAAGGTTAGTAAACTTCAGAGGAGACCTCACCCCTCCGGTGTGGGGACCCGACCATCACAGACAGCCCAACATCCTTATGGGCACGGCAGTGGTCTTAGGATGTTCGTTACAAAGTCTAAACAATATCCATCCCTTCCATCTTCCTCAGGTGGTAGGTTTATTGGTGTCCAGCCGTATATTCAAGTTTGGAAGCTGAAATCATTTCTACTTTAGGAATTTTTGCCTTTAGCATTTTCTAGAGTTTCCACCCTTCACAATCCTTTTGGAGGTCTTCACTTCTTCACTGCTTCTATGTCCTTTTCAAAGAATTCCACGCCGTACTGGGTCCAGTGGAGTTTACGGAACACGGAGACAGCACGATGTTGTGTTGGAGGAGGTGTTGAAGGTCACCTCGCACCCCTGCAGAGGCGGATGTGAGTCTCCTCTGGAGCATCTCTGAAAAAGGCTTGTCTAGCCTTTGCCTGAATACCCTCAAGGGCTGGGGAACTCACTACCCACAAGTCAGACTGTTCCATCCCCAGGTAACTTACCGTTCATCCTGACATGGAGTTGGTCTGCCTTTGTAACTTCCCCATCCAAATAAGTTTGCAGTCCTTGAAAGGCCAAAAAAGAGGTATATTAGCCAAAAATTACATGGAGATACATGTTCGAGAGACCCCCAGTGCCACTGTAGTTAGCGGGCTCTCCTGGGGCCCTGGTCCCACATGCCCAGCCCCTGGCACGTAACTGAATTGAGCGTCTCCAGTGGAAACTAGGCCACAGGACATACCACAGGCTGAAGGGGAAACAGCCAGGGGCAGCAGGCTGGGTCTTTGAGGGTCCTCAGCCCACGCAGCAGGCAGCCTTGGGGGGCTACCTTCCTGGGCACAGGAGAAGCACCCAGGAGCGACCCCGCCAGCACACTGGGGGTGGAGGGGGCCAGAGAGCTGGGGTCAGGCCGGGGGAGGTGGGGGGAGGCAGCGCCCTGTCTTTTGTTGGTGTTTCCCAGGCCTGGGGGAGGGGCAGCTGAGAATGAATGAAGCGCTTCTTCTCCCTTCCCGGCAGGTGAATAGCAGCTGTGAGTCCAGGCTGCTCCTTTTGAACGGGGCCCTTTGTGGCAGGGAAAACAATCCCATCCATGGCTCCTGGTCTAGCGGGAGACAGGAGCCAACTTCCGGAAGGGGTAGCTCTGTAGTGCCCCCACCTGCCCCTCCTGAGTGGGTGGGCCCCTTCTTTCTCTGGGTGGCTCATAGCTACCCACCCCTTCCCAGGGGATGAAATAGGCCCAGACTAAGCTGAGGTCACATTT
>JAQZBX010083624.1:0-13365 GCA_029593785.1 Cabassous unicinctus | reverse complement strand
ATTAAATTTTAAGTTAATCTGAGCTAATGCATATGGACTTGGTGTGTTTGAATCCCATTATCAGTGATCACAGATTTGGGGTTCTCCTGTTGACTATGTATATTTGCATTTTGTATTTTGAAGTTGGGGAATCTGTTGATTTTTAAGAACTCCTATTCTTTTGTTCTGTCTTTGCAATTTCTGCTGATGTTGCCTAGCCATGGGAAACTCTCAGGATGTGCTAGTTTTATCTCCTCTGTGTTGTATTTTGAATAGTCTAAATGTGTTGGAGACCCCCTTAAGAAAAAAAAATGATTTTTTATTGCAATGTTGCCTGTCCAAAGTATAAATTGGATAAAAATGAAAAATAACATAAAAATGAGTCTTTAAATTTCAATACCATCTTGCAATTGAATTTGTTTTTAAAAGAAATCAAAATGAGTTTAGTTTAACTGCTAAAGAAAAAGAAAACCTTAGCAACATTAATGTTCTAACTTTTGTTTCCATGTTAATTCTAATTAGATCTGGATAGCCACATTAAAACAATTGTTGCTCTTTAAGTTTATTAACTTTTAAAATGGATAACTCTATGAAAGTAAAAGAAAAAAGTTATATTTGCAAAGGACCAAATTGAATTATTATTCTGACAAGTTTCTTTGTTTTTTTAAATTAAGAAATCAATTTACAGAATTTATCTTTTCTAAAGTACATTTCAGTTAACAAAGATATTTACATGGGTATACATGGGAATTCATCCCAGTTATTTTACATTTTATACTTACAAACCTCACCTTAAGTCTTCTGTGCAAAGTCACACTGGATGTAACTATTGACTGAAAAGGGCCTGATGACCAGGCTATTTACACATACACAGTAAATGGGTTTATTTTTTCATGTCTGCACAATATAGTACACAGAAGGAGGCTGAGCCTCCCAGAGAGTGCTTTGCAATGTGTTTGCCAAGAAGTCTTTGCAAAGTCCAGAAGGAAAGCTATTAAACATAGGTTAATTAAAACAACAGTACAGCCTTTACATCAGTTTACATTTTTTTCTTCATATTTTTATAATACAAAGATATTTGTTGAATTACTCCATAACCAGTTCAAGATAATTTGTAAATATGTAAGTTACTACAATTTGCATTAAACATCATTGTATTTTCTACCATTTGGTTTTTGAATAATATTTTATTCACTAGTATTGTTAAGGTAGTAAAAGGAAGAGGTAAGCTTGAACTTCTTGCAGAGAAGTTATGAGTCTCTAATGCTGTGCTACAGAAATTATTTTGTGAGTACACACTTTATTCAAATACTGCGAAAAGCTAAGGCCACTTTTTTTCAAGACAAGATAGTGAACAAAATTGTTTTTATCAATAGGCCACAACACTCTTAAAAGCAATGAAATCTCTTTTGAAAGATAATTTATCAGAGACCTGTAGTCACAGGAGTTTAGGTAAAAAAAAAAATAAATTACTTTCCTTATGAACTACTTTTGAGCTCTCCCCAGTTTTCCCTAGAGTAAAAATCCCTTTTTAGACCTGAAAAGGGAATCTATATCCAGTACTTATTTAACCCAGATTTCGGTACCCTGGGATAGCACAAATTATTTTGGACTAGAAATAAATCTGAAGACTATTGTTGGTTTACTACTACATTCTGATGGTGCTATTCTAAAAGATATTACTACTGATGTAAAGATCTTTTTCTTAGAAGAATTATTATCAGTGAAAAAGAACAGGAGTGGGCTGGGGAGAAAGAATACAGATTAGAAAGAGGAAATATTTAAATTCTTGGTTAAGAGGCAGACCTTGATTAGAAAGATCCCAATATTGAACGAGTGGCTGAGTATCCACATTTATCATTCCTAATTCTAAAATTAAACTCATTGTCAATTATATATATAAATAGTTAAAATAATGAATTTGTTAATTATACTTTCTTGTGTGAGTGTGTGTGTTTGCTACCAAACTGTGGATAATCATTTCTAGGAAGGAGTAAGACCAATCTGTTCATGCTTCTCATCTGGAACTGAGGTTTCTAAGATAATAAAGACACTGGGGGAATGTTAGGACACTTACTGCCAAATTCTTAGCAGCAATTCTTCTTAGGGGACTCTTAAGTCCAGATCATTGGTTCCATGGGCTTATGTTACTATTATTTTCCTTTTCTGCAATCATAATGTCATGAAGAATAATGATATCATTATTAATAAAAATTGATTTTAAGCTCAAATAATGAGGATGTAGAAAAACAACCTATATTCCTAATATGATATTTTCTTATTAGCTTATAAAAAAATTTACAGGAGCTGTAATGTTTCAGTATCATAAGGACAATGTGATCCTACATACAGCCAAAGGATATAGACAAGATGCTTTTGTCTTCAAAAAAACACAAACACTTTGAAAGAAAATACTTTGTTTTTCCTCAGCCACATGAAAATAATATTCCACACTACTAGTTAATAACGCCAAGAAACCCTTGCTTGTTTTAGTCAATTTGCTTATTATGGCTACAGGACTGCAGATCAACACCGAAAGCCGAGAAGAAATCCTGGTAAAATATCAATCTGAGTATTTCCGCAGACCCAGTCACATTTCAGTGCTTTCCTTATTTGTCAAGAGCTATCATACCAGTCATTGTGCAAAATGCAAATATTCTATGATTATTTCACTAAGTTTTTCATAATGACAAGGCAAAACCAAAAAGAACTGGAAGTATGCATAGTGAAAATTTTGAAATGAAAAGGCAAGTTTGGAGGAAAGATGCAGAAATGAATGAACATGCACACTTAAAGTCTGTGCCATCTTCAGGGTTTTTAAAACATATTTTGAAGCTATAACATTCTAGGATATTTGTAAATATGAATCCAGTGAATGTCTTATATCATACCTCTATACAGGAACTTCAATATTAAGGCATTTGCATGCATGCCTAAGATGATCCACATTCTTCTAGATTACTTGAAGAGGGATAACACTTATTGAGAGAAACCAGTCAAGAAGGCAAGGTACTGAGGTCCCAGAGAGAATTCCATATGCTCTAATTTAGTAGCTGAAGTCTATATAATTTTTTTTTTCAGAGTAAGGTAATAGTTGTGAAAAGCAATGCTGCAAGAGAGGCAGAATTAGATTTTACATTGTCTTTAAATCATTTTACTCTATTCCTGCTACTGTAGGTGATCTGGGAAAAGCTCATCTTCTTTTCACTAAATTAAACTAACTTCTACAATATGTATAGGAGTTTGTTCAAACCATAGGTTTCCTGTGCAAAGAGTATGAGCCATTGAAGCTTCAAGACAGAACTTGAACTATTACAAGAAGAATCTTTTACTTTTGAATATGAACTCACATTTTCAACTTAATAATTTATCTTAAGATAAATTTTAAAATGGTGCTTAAGTGCAAAATAAGCACACAAACAATAGACAGTATCTTTATGTCTTTGGTGCACACATTCATTTCCTATATCACTCAAGTAACAGTGTCTCTGATTTCATGAGTAGAGATGGGAGTTGAAGGTTTGAAGGGCAAAATAAATCATTTTCACTTTTGCCATGCCTGGATGCCTGAGATGGTCCTGATTATCTGGTTCTGGGAGTAGCTGGTAGAGCTTCAGAATGAGTAAGAAAAGTGAAGGGGTAAAACAAGGGATGGA
Organism: Cabassous unicinctus; assembly: GCA_029593785.1. Classification (NCBI taxonomy): domain Eukaryota; kingdom Metazoa; phylum Chordata; class Mammalia; order Cingulata; family Chlamyphoridae; genus Cabassous; species Cabassous unicinctus. The sequence continues at coordinate 9,730 of JAQZBX010083624.1, read as the reverse complement.
AGAATCAGCCCTGCATCTATCCTTTGAGCTCAACTTCAGTGTGGGCATTTCTTTGTTTTTTTGTCCATATAGAGAAAACTGAAATTAATGCAAAGATTTGACATTCTTTAAATGGTGCTCAGATTGCAAGGCTACTGTTTACTTCTGTTAACTTGACAGTCCATTTGGTGCTGCTAAACTGCAATAATAGAAGAAAATGATCTTCAAAAAGAAATGAACTCCAGAAGGTGAGCTAGGCACACAATATTAAACTTGCCTATTTATAAATGGTTAAGAGCTTAATACTGTTTAGAGACTATAAAGTCCATTTTCCACTTTCATTGTATAGTCCAACAATAAATTCAAAAATGATATGATGCATATATCTATATAACTTCTCCTGTTTGACTTCAGACTTGAGGAAGTGATACCCTAGTCTAAGCTAAGAGGTAAGTCTGGTGTTTTCAGACTTAGAATCTGAGACCTAGAATTTATAATATGTGTCAACATCAGGAGTAAAACCAAAAATAATCAATTAAACCAGTGAGCAGTATCTAAAGACAAAGGCTGAAATACCAGATATACCTTACTGCCCATGAACTCCAAACCAGCAGTATTTATGTACAGGTAGAAGATCTGGAAGCACTCTTGCTATGATGGAGATGGGGTATTTATCCGGAGGCAGAAAGGCCCAGGACTCATTTGCTTTTTTAAAAGAAATCAAAATAGGTAAATTGTAACTGCTAGAGAAGAAGAAAAACTTAGCAACATTAATGTTCTATGTTTTGTTTCCATGTTAGTTCTAATTAGATCTGTATATGGTAATTGTATAAGAGATTTGCTTAGAGATATATTCCAAAATCATTTTTGTAGCTTAAGATTGAAAGATACAAAGAATTTGGTTTTTCTTTTTATTAAGGAAAAGGAAAGTAATCTTGTCCTAAGATAAAATGACTGGTAATTAAGAAAAAGGGAAATGTGGGACAAAATTGAAATGAATATAGAAAGTGCAGGTGTATGGAATAGGAATTTTTTGTGGTCAAAATTAGGTAAGATTTGATGTGTTTATCTATAAAGTTTTAAAAGCCTTCATATCAATATTATAATCAATATCTGGTAAAGTGACAAATTTTCTTAAATCATTAGACTGTTTGGTAAAAGGTTATAAAATTTTTCTCCTGAATAATTGATATACAAAGAAGAAAGTCTGTTTTATCAAAATAGCTTCTTGTAATTTAACCTTATGATGTCCTTGGTTGTTTAGGAAAACAAACAAGTCTTCTCACTTTTAAAAGATCAGAATGTTCAAACCTAACAACATTTGTCATTTTGCTTTCTCAAAGTCAGACTCTCTTGTGCATTTAAACCATCCCGAACACCATGTATGTGGGCTCTCCATTTGAGTAATTGGCTAGATCAGTCACTATGACCCCTAAAACAATAAAAGTTTCTGCCACATCTGGTCATACTTCTAAAGTAGATTAAAATGCATTGCTGTTTCAGACTCCTGCAGCTCTGTCAGCCAGCAATGACTCAATGTTACTTCCAGAGCAGCTCTGTTCCACAGTACCAGAGGGCACTATGCACCAGGTTTGTGGAACCCTGTAGCCTCTGGATTATGCTAGCTGTGTAAAGGTTTTACCAAGTGGAGTAATAATCACCAGAGTAATGTGAATAAAACTGTAAAAAATACAATCAGCATTACTACCTGCTCCTATGGAAGGACAACATGTATGATATTGCAAACATTTGTAGGTTTATATCTACATCATCCTCTAAAATGATATAAGAACTTTCTTTGCCCCTAATCAGCGGGAAGTAACTGGAGAAGATGAAACTTTCACCCATTTTCCTCATGAAGAATACTTTTAAAACATATCATCAAAGAATAAGAAGAATATAAACATAAGGGGGGATTTGATAGCTAGAAAATGTTCTTATTAAAATTTCTCCATTTAAGCATGTTTGAAAGTTTTAAAATTAATTGTACCGGTTTTCTATTAATCTAATTTTTGAACTTTACTCTTGGCCTTTATTTCTATGAAAAATATTAATCAGACCATACCAGTTTTGCTTACAGGAAAAAGATAATATTTAACAGCAAAACCAAACAGAATGGTATAAATCAGTAACTTTTCCAAAAACAATAAGTTTGATATCTTTGAATGGTTGTTTGATAAAGAAACCATGAACTCTTTGCACCTGCATAAGTATATCTAAACTGTGGTTTATTAGCCACTGAAATGAAGGACAAGTTATATGTGCCTGAGAAAATACAGAATGGAAAATTTGCATGTACCCTCCTCAAAAGACCCCAGGCATTACTAATTGAATGATTTTTTTTCATTTTTTCATTCATATATATGTATACATAGTGCATATTTATGGCTAATTTAATTCTCAAATGCTTTATATATTTTGTCTCCTGTGGAACTGGAGAATTTTTAAAATACATTTTCTAAATATTTTTGTTTGTTTGTATGGATAAATGTTAATAATTTTCTTCCTATTAATTTGTACCCTAGCACTTTACTGAATTCACACATTTTTATCATTTTTCAATTACTTACCTTGTGCTTTCCAATAAACTACAATTACACAAAGGAAAATTATATCCCCTTCTTTCCACAATTCATATTTCCTATGCATTTCTTGTAACCAAAATTTTTAGGTATTATAACTCATAAGGTCCAACATACTGTGGCCATAACTAGAAGAGGGAGACTCCACAGTTCAATGGTTCTCTAATTATGGAGACAGAAAACCTGGACTTGGAATTTGACACTGTCATTTCCTAATTGTATGACATTGACCATTTCATGAACTGTCTCTCCTGTCTCAGCATTATCATTGGAAAAATAAGATGATAAAATATGCATCTTATACAGTTATGATAGACTTTTAAATTGACATCAAAACTTCAGAAGCATGTTTAATGAGACCCATAATTCATCCTTACTTTGATTCTATCCCTGGTTGTGGGATCAATAGATTCTCAGATAGATATGAAGCATGATTGTCTTTATTGAGCCAGTATTATTCTGATAGCTTGTTTTAAATATTAAAATAGGCTACAATAACTGAAATAAATTTTATATATGCTAACGTGTTTTGAGGTAACATAATGACTAGACATAATGATTTCCTAATGATGAAGTAAAACAATGAATCACATTATTATGTTATTACATGAGTCCCCTTAACCATTTGGATTTTGGACTTTATCAAAGACTGTTTTTGTGAATTGTAAAATTATAAATTATTAGATTTTATTTTCCTTTTCATTTTTGACTTTTCTATCTTAATAAAATTTACATATCCTCCATGCTCACCTTTTTCCAGGGATTTTAATTTGTATTACCATCCATTCAATACTCTTCAGAATTCTCTTCAGCAGGTATTATGACTTTTAATCTGGAGAGAGATCTGCATATTGAGAGATCAACATCGCCAATCTTCTCTCTGAAAGTCAATCCACTCCAAATTCCAGGGGGTCAGAGTCAGTGGACACCGAATGGAGAAAATTCTCTCTTTGCTAATTGTATATCAGCTACTTTCTATCACTGAGCTTGCACAATAAAAAATTAATTTTCTTCTAGTGATGAATAGAGGTAAGCATCAGAAATTTTGCTTTTCCATTATTCCATAATCTATATAGATATTGAGAAACCACATGTCCTTCCACCAGGTAATACTGTTCTTGAACTGATCAGATATTTATCCACCAATGAATCTGAATTTAAATGCATAAGATTTATGCAAACAATAATTTAAGCCAATGGATATCTTTGTGAGACTATATCAAGAAAAATGTTTGATTAAAGTGAATTGATGACTCATTAAAATTATGCTTGTAAATATGATGTCAAAAGAACAAATTGAATAATATATTACACTGGAATTTTTATCATTTTAATCAGTTTTGGAGATTCCTAAGGTCATCTAGGCATTAGTAAATAAAGCAGATCATTGATGTGTTGGTTTTGGGCTACAGTGTTTCTCTGCCTACCCTAATACACTTTGCTCTAGTTTGTTAAGCTGCTCAAGCAGATACCATGAAATAGTTGTCTTTAACAATAAGGATTTATTAGTTTACAAGGTTATTGTTTTGAAGCTGAGAAAAATACCCAAATCAAAGCATCATCAGCAATGTTTTTTTTTTCCTGAAGACCAGCTGCCAGTGATCCTGGAATCCTCGGTCACATGGCAAGTCACATGGATTTGTGTTCTAGTCTCTCTCTTCTGGATTTTGTTGCTTTCAGATTCTTGCTTCTGTAGTTTTCTCATCTCTTCATCTGGATTTGTTATATTATAAAGGATTCCTGTAAGAAGATTAAGAATCACACTGAATGAGGTGGGTCACATCTTAAGTTAAAATCCTATTCACCAAAAGATCTTATTTACAATGAGCACACCCCAAGAGGGATGGATTTAATTTAAGTATATATCAACACAAAAGTAGGATAGGTATGTCAGTTTGGTATCAGAATCACATGAGGCAGTTTCACTGTTATGTGTCAGGTGATTTCACTGAAAGATGATATTTAAATGCTGTCAGAATTGGTAAAGAAGTAGATACGATGACAATGAGACACATTTTAAAGTTTGTGATACTGAAGCTCAAATTTATTTGTAGCTTCCCTCATTTTAGGTAGCCCAACTGTATCAGAACATAGCTAAGACTATGTTTTCTGTAATCCAATAATTCATCAAGATTATTATTATTATTTTTAATTTTATGTACTTGATTCACTACTCATTTAAGTGAAATGCTAAGGTATATGGAAAGAATGGATTTGGAATCAGAATAGTCTTACAAAGCCAAGCTAAATCCTTCGATTTCATGGTTAGAAGGATAAAAAAAAAGACCCAGTCGATAAGGAAAGACCAGGAGTTCCAATTAGCCCATGGCCCCGTAGAGTAGCATTCTGGATAAACCTTTAATTTCTAGAAAGTCCTTGTAATTCCAAATGAAAGAGACAGGAATAGGAATGGATAAATGACCTAAAATTGGTCTAGAATATATACTTTCTCTCCACAAGTGAAGTGTAAACATACACTTTTGGTCTTGGGCAGTGTTTGAGAACACAACAGTGTCAATATCAAGCAAGAATTCTTTTATTCCCTCTCTATATTCCACATCTTGTTATACTGTCCCTCCAAGACCCTATTACTTGACTCTCAGTAGAAAGAGAGTGGAATCTAGGTACATTTATCAAAGGTGCACCATCACTGCTTTGGTTGATTAAGTTCAGGAACTTAGAATCATGAAAAAATTTTTGTTCTGAACATGAGAGAATTCCACAATTCAGTCTTTTTATCCTCAGATGACATATGAATTTAAAGTATGCAGAAATGAATTCAGGAGACTTTTGTGAAATATTTAAATAAATAAATTTTACAGCTAAATAGAATTTATTAAAAATTTCAAAGGTATATCTACCCATTAATGATCCATATATGTGTGTGGAAGGGAAATGTGCAATGTTATATACTCATTTTTAAATTCTCTGCCATTTCATTTCTTAATAGCTTTGCAATAAAAATTTTAAACATAATTATACATGTTTTTCCTCTTTTAGAAACATAAAAATGGGATTATTCAGTTAAGGAAATATGACCATGATTTGATCATCCTCTAAACAAGAAATTATGAAAAGTCCACCTTATTTCAATTGTATAGAATTTTAGGTCTACTGCAAGAAAGTTAAAAAAGGGACATGTGCCCTATTGGTGGTTCAGAATGTGGGTGTGTGTGACTTTGTGCAATAATTTAAGGAAGAGTTAAAAGTATAGTTGCTTGTTTTGCATGCTATGAATTAAAACTTAAAAAAAAAACAGGCACTTTACTACTGTATCAATATTAATAAATATAGGGCATGAAAAGGCACTCATTTTAAAAATCAGTAGGCATTGCTAAAACACTTTTATAATGAATATCAAAAATATGTAGAAAGAGAGAATATAAAAAACTCAGATACCAGAATATTCTTTCATTAAATATAACAATTTAAGTATTTTCTAGGGTTCTTTAAGATTGGATACGTAATGCTACAGAAGGCAGTTTCACCTCCTTAATTTTTTAAAGGTAACTTAAAAGGTAAGATACAATTCACAATCGATAAATGTATAAAATTTTTCTTAGGTATCCAATACACAGAATTTTAATAAATATGTGAATATTCCCAATCTATATAAAGTTAGAGTACAATAGGACCAATAACTTTTAGAAGCAGTACTCAAATTATCAATTAATATATTGTTGTGCTTTTTTTCCCATTTTCCCAAGGATTTGAATTTGATATGCTAAGATAAAAGTCAAATTTCATATTTTAGTTTACTTAGTTGTATAGTTTTATATTCTCGATCTTTGTTAGTTTCATGACACACGATAAAAATTAAGTCATTTATTATAATCTGTACCAAAAACATATCTATTTTATGAAATTTATTTCATCTTTTCCCAAGTTTGATTATTAACAGGTTTTTGAGAAAACTTCATGAAGTAAGAAACATCTTTTCTGGACAGTTTATAAATTCTGTTTATCTTTAGTTACATGTTTTACATAGGCTGGCTTTAAATACAGTTTTGCATTTACCGCTTTCACATTGCAATGAGCAGTTTTTTTCTCCTAGTGTTTCAAATACTCTGCGTAAGTTCAAGAGTTTGGATAAACAACTTCACATGTTTATTTCACTATTTCAGTGAATCATTACTAGAGATTTCTGGATTTTTTTAATGATCATTCTAATTATACTTATTCTTCAACAGATTTTTCTTTAGTTTTCTTAAATGATAGGATCACAAAGAGAAAATTCTCCAAGGAATAATTATAACATTTAGAGTTGAAGAGCTCTAAGTCAAATTAAAACAATATATAAGGGAATTCGGAAAATATCTCAGTAAGGGCTATGGCCTGAATATATTAATTGTTGCTTTGAATTTCTAGTAGGGGGAAACATGGGATGTTGCAGAATAAGTACAAAAGTGGAATAAATCAAAAGATCCAGGATAAATATTTACTTGAGCAGAAACTTATCCTATAATAATGGCAGCATCACAAAGCACAGATTAGGGAGAGTAGCATTAAAAGAAAATGATGTAATTTCTTCACATTAAAATTAACATATGAGGGAAGCAGATGTGGCTCAAGTGATTAAGCTCTGATCTACCACATGGGAGGTCCCAGGTTTGGTTTCTGGTGACTCCTAAAGAAGATGAGAAAGACAGCGAGCTGACAAGATGGGCAGGTACAGTGAACTGATGATGCAACAAGAGACAAAAGGTCCAAAACATAATGAGAGACACAACAAGGCAGGAAACAGAGGTGCATCAAGTAATTAGATGTCTCCTTCCCACATGGTAGGTCCCAGGTTTGGTTCCTGGTGCCTCCTAAAAAGAAGACCAGCACACAAAAAAACAGACATAGCAAATACAAACAATGAAGGGGTGGGGAGAAATAAATGAATAAAAAAAATTTTTTAAATTAACATATGAAAATATTTTCTCATTCCATTAATTCAGATGACTTAAGAACTTAAATATTGAAGTAGAAATATGCCTGGTCATTCATAAGGCTAGGAAAACAGATAAAGGTAAAGCCAAATGCAAATTTAACAGAATACCATGTTTCTCTTCACAGACATTCTCCGGTTTTAAGGTTAATATAATCCCCTTCTTTGAATGAACACTGTGTGTTTCTTTAACTAATGGAGAAGCCTAGCTGACTAAAATAATAAGTCATAATACATTTTGCTGGTTTGAATTTCTTCAGTAAGAATGAAACTTTCTCCTCTTCTCTGGAGTACTTAGTCACTTTGATTCAGAGAAGAACCTCAACCTCCTGTCTTGGATTAGATAAGGGATTTCTCTTTACACATTCACATCACTTTAAAATTTATTTAAAACACTAGCTAATCAAATCTAAGAACACATCAAATGTATATACACCATGATCAAATGAGTTTTATCCCAGGATGCAATTCACCACATTAAGAGAGCAAAGAAAAAAAATCACATGATCATCTCCAACAAAACAGAAAAATCATTCAACAAAGTACAGCAAAAATTAACTCAAGAAGCTATCAACAAATGAATGTATACACATATGTGGTATATACAATGGAATGTTACTCAGCTGTAAAAAGGAATGACATATTGACACATGCAACAACATAGATAAATCTTGAAAACTTATGTTGAGTGAAGTAAGCCAGTCACTAAAGGACAAATATTTCATGATCTCACTGATATGAACTAAGACTATTGAGCTGACTCATCAAGGTAGAGTCTGTAATTCAGGTGGCCAGGACATAGAAAGAGGAGAAAGAGTTATGAGCTGATGCTTAATCTGGGCAGAAGCTATCAAAAGGTGGATGGTGGTGATTTGGCCATGGACAGGGTGATAGTGGTGCAGCTGTGTACTTGGTGTTGATGGTTCACATCATAAATTTGTTTCTCAGTGGGTATAGACCCACAGAATAAGTGACAAAATATTAATTTCCCATCCCAAAGCACAACCGAAGTGCTATGTCCTCAAGTATAGTTCCAAAGAATCTCTGGAGTATACAGGCAGTGCCTAATAAAAGTAAAAGAAACCAATATTCCAAGCCTTTAATATTAATACTTGTATTTATGAATTTTTTTCCTGTAAAATTGAAACTTAGCCTAATAATAATTATTACCAAAGAGTTACCTTCTGAAAACCTCTTGTTCTTCAATTGTGGCATTTCTTTAAGCTAAACACTGCAAATAAATCCACTAACATATCTCCATCATGGGACATGACTCCTAGGGATAAGCATCCCTGGCATTGATGAATTAATATCAAGTGCCAACCAGCTATGCATTTGGAATAAGACCTTGACACAGAGGGGAAACATTGAATGCAAAAGAGTTTTAATGGCTCAGATATTTCAGAATGAGTTGGAAGGTCATTTCAGAGGTTACACTTACGCATATCTCAGGTGGATCTCACTAACTGCCACAGTAAACAAAGTCCAAACTGGGTTGCTCCTGATGGTTCTAGAGATATCCAGATACTATAAGCAAGGCGTACAACACTTGAAATCAGCAACTCATCTTTGAGACTTACCATGGAATATATGACAACGTATTTTCCCAATGTATCATCGTTAGACTCATTTATAATGTCCTTATATATGATTATTCTACCCATTTTATATGAACCTATAATTGCCACTATATCCATAAAATATGTGTCCAAGAGACATAACTTTTCAGTCTCTTCATATGCAAGTTAAGTCCTGATTCTCAGAGGAGTCGTGGCTAATACCTACTATCCAGATCATCAGACTTGCCCAGGATGACTAAAAAATGATGATGATAGACAATCCCCATACTAAAAAACAAAGAGTATTTATAGCTGCAAGCAAAACAGTTCTTATTACCTGCCCCATAATATCTAAGCCTCCTTTCAATCTGAAGCAGAGTGGACATCACTATCACAAAGTACTCATGACAGTGGAATGAAGAAACATAAGGGGGGATTGAAAACATGAACCAAAGTAGACATTATTATTATAGCAATTGAAGAAATTGGATTATTGATATAAAGGTAGTGGTTGCCAGAGGTTCTGAGGGGAGGGGGACAGATGAATAGTTAGAACATAGTATATTTTTAGGGCATTGGAATTGTTCTGCATGATATTGCAATGGCAGATACCATCCATTATACATTTTTTCAAATCTTATAAAATTGTAGTCAAAAGTTTAAACATAAGTTGTAAT